>JADWOT020001038.1:0-49054 GCA_036345935.2 Taenia hydatigena | reverse complement strand
GAGCTAGAGAGGGGGAGAGGGAGAGAGAGACGAAGCCGTTGCTTTTGCTTCTGTGGACGGGAACCGAAGCGACAGAAGTTTAGAAAGACCATGCCACTCTTGAAGCGTATCAGTGGTTACCACCCTGCGTGTAAAATGCACTGGACTTTGATTTTGCCAGACCTGCGTAAAAAGAAGATGAAAGGGAAGGGTCGACCTCCTGAATGAATATGAACAAAGTTGTGCATTTGGTGTGAGAACTACACTTGATGATTGGGCATTGATGGGATGGTGCACAGATGAAAGGATCAAGGAGCAGGAGTAGATGGATGAGTACTTTTACTTCGTGTTATGCAAGGTGAGGAGGAGTTGGTTAAGTCGGGATGTGACTGTCGCTGCGCCCATTGGATGTGGATTTACTGTCATGAATGAAACACAGCCACCTTGAAGTTGGGATGGGAAATACCGCGAATGAGACGCCAAGAAATCACAGAAGCTCTGTCGTTTGCCGATTGGATGGTAGCAAGAGGTGAGAGGAAGGGGTGAACAAAGTGGTCTGCATGGTTCAAAGATCACTACTTGCCATTGGTTGCCAAATTAGACAATCGTTTGTTTGCCAAATGCGAGGCCTATCATCACCTTCCACACACTTCAAGAACAGCATCATTATTCATTACTCTGGTCAGTTACTACTGACTTACACTCCATCATCTTCTCCTACGCTTTTGCTTTTACTGACAAATGGGAAAATGAAATTGTGCAACAATTGGGGGCACAATTGCATCTTGCATTTGGGGTAAAAATGAATTGAAATGAGTCCTGTTTCTACTACTAAGTAGCCGAGAAGTAAGGTGTGAATCATTTAGCAATCACATGTGCCTCCTGCCGTGTGAATGAATTCCTTTTTATTTGTCACGTCGAAGTTAGGCATTAATGAAGAGGAAGAGGCGGGGCACAGGACTCGAACAAAAAGTCAGGCCAACTACCAGCCACGCAATGAATGATACTGCCTCCACTGAAAAATTTGCCTACGTATCTTGAATCGGTTTACCCAACAGTGGTAAGGATGCGTAGAATCAAGTATTCCACAAATGCGCAATGTGCGTTCTAAAAGAAAGAAACCGGGGCGTCACATATGTGTGACGCTGGCAGTTTTTGGCCCACCTAAAGGTAAATGGATTGAGCTACACTGTGGTTGGAAGATTTTTGTACGCAAAGAAAAACAACTCAGCAGTAAGGGTAATGAGTAGTAAAGTGATTGGTGAATGAAGTCTCTAGTAATAGATGAATTGAGAGATGAGAAGGGAGTGCACCTGCAATGGAAGTCGAAATGAAGGAATGAGTAAAGGTGTTTTATCTCAAGAGGAGTTGCCAACATTTCTGGTGCTAGCTTTTGCAGGTTTAGACCGTAAAAGTGCTATTGCATGACCTCTTGCCTATTGATTCGCCTTTCGCAGCTTCTATTATTTTAAAGGATAAGCCGTTGCGTGCTTTCCTTAACACGTATTGTAAGGAGCTGCGTTAATATGAATATTATTACAAAGACAAGGCTGGTGTTCCTGACAGTTGGTTAGAGAATGGTCATTTTCTCGACCATGCCTAGGCATGGTTACCCGTTTTCCCTTATTTTATGTGGTTGCTCAAATGTGCATTGTCTCCGCAAAAGTTGATGCTTCTCAGGCGTTGCATGGCACAATTATGCACGATTACAGTCAGTGGAAGGCTATGGTAGAGACCCAAAAGGTGGCATCAGACACGTTTTGATTCTCCGATTGTATGGCTGTCAGTCAGCCCCACTATCACTCCTGCTTGCATCTGTATCTTCTTTCTGACACTGCTTTTCCAACTTCTTGATTGCTGAGTGTGGACCCATGTCCGCATAAATTAAAACAAATAATGAGCGGCGCAGCTGTAACGAGGAAATAAAAGACCTTCACATAAATTGAGCAACATCCGATTTTCCATTTTTACAAGTTGCGTACACAGGGTGGGCATGCCATGAAAATGCAACCGGTAAAGCTGTCAACCTCATTTTAGGGCAAGCACCTGTAATAATTCCAATTGAAGCGGTAACGAGTACCTTAGTAGCGCCATATTCGTTTCCAAGCCGATAGGTTGGACAAGTGGCTTCTGACAACCACAGATGTAAACAAGGAGTCCCTCGGTGCTCTCGCTTTGCGTTGGCTTCAGACGCATAATTTTGTTAGTAAAGTATCCCAGTTAGCGTCCATAGTCGCCAAATCCTCTTTTTTCATCACAAGGTATCCTCTTTCAACTATCCTCCTGAATGCTATCACTCAACACATTTGTCTTCTCACTCCTTTTACGGTCACAAGCATGCCGCCACCACAAAATCTGCCTATCACGAAGTTCATTTATTGTCGCTTCTAAACTCGTCTCGAGCTGCAAGGATAGGATTTGTCTCAGTCTAATTTTATGCAAAGCGCGGCTATTTTAAGCTTAATGGAGCACGGTTCGACGATTCCTTCATCAATTTATTTGCATCCTACTTGTTAAATGTGGTATTGCTATCGCTTTGGAAAAAATTGAATGCATCTTCTTGTCAACCATCAACTTTATTCTCGGATAAGCCCCTCCTTTCTCAGATTCCACCCATCACAGGAGCTTACAATAGATAAGTCCGTTCTTAATGAGATACGGTTGGTCATTCTCTGGATAAACAGCACCACCACGTCGCTCCCTTTCAACTGCATCGCCATGCCGTGTTGGATATGTAGTGCTGAAGAAGAAGGTTTACTACGATTAGACTCTGAGTCCATTTCTCTGGCCGTGTACACGTAAAATAAGGAATCTTTAACGCGTTTATTAAAACACTTGAAACTGTCTACTAATGGACGCTCCGACGATTCATCTTCTCTAAATATCTATAAATTCAGAGGTAGCAGATGCCAACATCTTCTGGTTAAGCCCCACTAAACTCAGTCTGCCTGCAAAATATGTGCATATCCAATTGAAAGCTGAGGTACAGATTTCGCTCATGAGTACGATTTCGTCTCAAAAATATCCACCCCTCATGCTCACTTATAGTAGTAATCGAATCTAAGATTCCCGATTGCCGCCACAGGGTGGACCACAGAATATGGTCTTGTAAAATCAGTGTCTACTCAATTGTTGTCTCCTCTCCATGACTTTACCAACATTATTAGCCTCTCAAATGCATGCCAAAATGCTAGCTGCAGTTTGGTCAAGCGCCGATATCAACTAGGTCATTTTACTCGCAACTAGGCACAAATTTGCCCTAAACCTTGCAAGCTAATCGCCCGCATTACTTTTCAAAAGTGATGAGTGCAGATATTAATACAATTCTCATGACTTAGCAATCATGTTGACTTACACAAAGATCAGGCAAGTTGGCGAACTTACAGGTTTCTTAAAGCAATTCAAAGAAATTACCCAACGACAGTTGCGTCGTCTTCTCGTTTGCACATGATCGCCAAATCTATCAATCTCATGCCCTTTGGGGATCGCAGCATAATAGCCCCACTGTACGAGTTCAGCGAATCGATCGACTAATTTGTGTCGGTGATAGTTAATGCACCACAGCCGCCAATTCGTTGGTACAGCAGCCAGTGGAGAGCTATCGAGGCCTCCAAAACTCTGCAGGAACTTGACGAGACACTCACAATTACTTGACTTTTTTCTTCTCCGATTCACAAGGACCACAATAATCAACAGTTCATGGAGCTCAATTCCTTCCAAGGTAGCAACCAGTTCACTCCTGCAAAAATGCAAAGGATCTACGACATAAATTATGCAGCCGCAGCAGCCAAGTTCATCACGTGGCCTTGCCAATTCAATTTGCTTTCTTTTACCAGCAATAATATATGGATGGGGAGATGGTACCATGTAGTCAAGATGCAAGCGAAAAGGTAAATTCTTAACCAAAGGGAATTTAGCAAACGGATTACCGATTAGTTGCCAGTGTGCAGTCATTTCCAAGATCGACACCTCTTCGCCATCATAATCTGACTACTTGTGAAAGCATACGGTGCTATGGTACGGGTTTGTCGCAGGACTGGACAAGAAGTGAAAATAAGAGCGCATTTGATCTCTCTGATATCGGATAGCTTCAAAAGCATTTCAAAAAGAACCAGGTGAGGGTTGTGGCAAAAGCATCTGGCATAGACGCTTGTCTAGCCAGGTCCNTAAATTAAAACGCAACGAGGAAATAAAAGACCTTGACATAGAGTGAGCAGCACCCGATTTTTCACTTTTACAAGTTGCGTACACAGGGTGGGCATGCCATGAAAATGCAACCGGTAAAGTTGCCAACCTCATTTTAGGGCAAGCACCTGTAATAATTCCAATTGAAGCGGTAACGAGTACCTTAGTAGCGCCACATTCGTTTCCAAGCCGATAGGTTGGACAAGTGGTTTCTGACAGCAACGGATGTAAACAAGGAGTCCCTCAGTGCTCTCGCTTTGCGTTGACTTCGAGCGCATACTTTTGTTAGTAAAGTATCCTAGGTAGCGTCTACGGTCGCCAAATCCTCTTTTTTCATCACAAGGTATCCTCTTTCAACTATCCTCCTGAATGCTATCACTCAACACATTTGTCTTCTCACTCCTTTTACGGTCACAAGCATGCCGCCAACACAAAATCTGCCTATCACGAAGTTCATTTATTGTCGCTTCTAAACTCGTCTCGAGCTGCAAGGATAGGATTTGTCTCAGTCTAATTTTATGCAAAGCGCGGCTATTTTAAGCTTAATGGAGCACGGTTCGACGATTCCTTCATCAATTTATTTGCATCCTACTTGTTAAATGTGGTATTGCTATCGCTTTGGAAAAAATTGAATGCACCTTTTTGTCAACCATCAACTTTATTCTCGGATAAGCCCCTCCTTTCTCAGATTCCACCCATCACAGGAGCTTACAATAGATAAGTCCGTTCTTAATGAGATACGGTTGGTCATTCTCTGGATAAACAGCACCACTACGTCGCTCCCTTTCAACTGCATCGCCATGCCGTGTTGGATATGTAGTGCTGAAGAAGAAGGTTTACTACGATTAGACTCTGAGTCCAATTCTCTGGCCGTGTACACGTAAAATAAGGAATCTTTAACGTGTTTATTAAAACACTTGAAACCGTCTACTAATGGACGCTCCGACGATTCATCTTCTCTAAATACCTATAAATTCATAGGTAGCAGATGCCAACATCTTCTGGTTAAGCCCCACTAAACTCAGTCTGCCTGCAAAATATGTGCATATCCAATTGAAAGCTGAGGTACAGATTTCGCTCGTCAGTACAATTTCGTCTCAAAAATATCCACCCCTCATGCTCACTTATAGTATTAATCGAATCTAAGATTCCCGATTGCCGCTACAGGATGGACCACAGAATATGGCCTTGTAAAATCAGTGCCTACTCAATTGTTGTCTCCTCTCCATGAATTTACCAACATTATTAGCCTCTCAAATGCATGCCAAAATGCTAGCTGCAGTGTGGTCAAGCGCCGATATCAACTAGGTCATTTTACTCGCAACTAAGCACAAATTTGCCCTAAACCTTGCAAACTAATCGCCCGCATTACTTTTCAGAACTGATGAGTGCAGATAGTAATCCAATTCTCATGACTTAGCAATCATGTTGACTTACACAAAGATCAGGCAAGTTGGCGAACTTACAGGTTTCCTAAAGCAATTCAAAGAAATTACCCAACGACAGTTGCGTCGTCTTCTCGTCCGCACATGATCGCCAAATCTATCAATCTCATGCCCTTTGGAGATCACATCATAATAGCCCCACTGTACCAGTTCAGCGAATTGATCGACTAATTTGCGTCGGTGATAGTTAATGCACCACAGCCGCCAATTCGGTGGCACAGCAGCCAGTGGAGAGCTATCGAGGCCTCCAAAACTCTGCAGGAACTTGACGAGACACTCACAATTACTTGACTTTTTTCTTCTCCGATTCACAAGGACCACAATAATCAACATTTCATGGAGCTCAATTCCTTCCAAGGTAGCAACCAGTTCACTCCTGCAAAAACGCAAAGGATCTACGACATAAATTATGCAGTCGCAGCAGCCAAGTTCATCACGTGGCCTTGCCAATTCAATTTGCTTGCTTTTACGCGAAGTTAATTTCACCAGCTTTACTTCAGGGGTCTGAGATGTGGCGTTGAAACGTTCATACAGTCCTGCCTGATGTGAGTGGCCGTGCCGCCTCATCTGCATTAGAAGATTTGACTGTCGGAGGTGCTAAAATTAACACTCTCTGATGCCCTCACGACGCATTTTTTCCGAGTGCATTGCTTCATATTGATTGCATTATCGCTGCTAAGAGTGCTTAGGATGGAGGTTGCTCACAGTGGAAAGGAATAGGTTGCTTCGCCGTGTTAGCTGTCTTGTTTAAGTTCAATACTTGTTCCATTGTTTTAAGCACACGCGCACACATGGCAGGTCTATTGTACATACTGTTGATTGACTGAGTGCTGTCATGCCTGTCCGATGCAGTGGAGCTGTAGGTGCACTAGGTAGTTTTATTTGGGGGGGAGGGAAAGGGTGTCACCGGTATTGGCGTGCTCAAGGTATGGGGGCAAGTGGTGCACGCTTGCCTCCAACCCTGTATTCCAGAACTTGACGATAATGCGACGCACACATGGACAGAG
Source organism: Taenia hydatigena (assembly GCA_036345935.2). Lineage (NCBI taxonomy): Eukaryota > Metazoa > Platyhelminthes > Cestoda > Cyclophyllidea > Taeniidae > Taenia > Taenia hydatigena. Next base: position 42,438 of record JADWOT020001038.1, on the reverse strand, counting down.
GCCCGGTGTGATCTAGTTTGCACCCCAGTTCTGCGACATCAGTCGGCTTTGTGTGTCGCACGAGTGCTTTTTTTTGCGGTGCGCCGCGTTCCCTGTGGTATATGTATGGCAGTGATGGGAATCTGTATGGGACAGTGGGCGCAGGTAGTGTCTTGTCCCCGCTTTTCCTTCTGATCGTGGTATCCTTTTCCTCCATCACACCTATCATGGGTGTTGTTTCGAGACGATTACTTTGCGAATTATTTTATTATTTACTTGCGTCGCTGTTTCTTTTTATTCATTCGTTCGGTCATTTAGTAGAGATATGGAGGTAGAGGCTGGGTGAGGCGGTAAAGCTAGTGTCGGCTGCCCAATGACTTTTATGTCATTCCGTTTATCTCAATCTCTTCATCCGCTGACCCACCTGCATACCCGCCTATCTGTTGTTTTTTTTCGACTATACATCTGTTCGCCCGGCACTTTCTCGACCTGCAAAACGTGTGACGGTCAATTTGGGCAGCATGCGGTAGGCATATGAGACTGACCGAGGCGGACCTGTCCATAGTGTTCATCGAAAGGATTAAAGTAGTGGACAATGAAAAGCTAAGATGTTAGAATGCACCTTAGTCAAGCGAATGTAAAGCCTCTGAGGGAGGTGAACACACCAGCTTTACGCTGGTAGATTACTTAATTTGCCGATTGAAGGGGAAAGGGAGGTGGGCAGATGTCAAGTTCTGTGGCTGCGAGAATTCAGGTACTGCCAAAAATGAAATGCGTTAACGCTGAAAGGTTAGCTAGGCCGCACTAGGCACCCCATGGACGTCGAAGCGAAGTGGGCCATGTCGGTGCAGAGCTGTGCCGATGGCTGTCAGTGTGCCCCTGAATCCATTTTTCTACAAAGCGTTGGGAATGGCTACTATAACGAGTAAGTATAATATCTGCTGCACATGACTTGGTCTTCAAGTAGGGGATTGTGCAAGACGGTGTTGGCTGGTTGAGTGTTCAAAATCATCAAATGTATGCAATGGAGTTGCGTGCCTCAACGCCGATCCAGACTAGTCCACATGGACATGGGCCCATAACCGGGTATCAATACTGTCAATCTACATCTCTCTCTGGGATCGCATCATTACTAACCGGTCAGTGTGTATCCACAGAGTTACAGGACTTATTCAGGGATCATTGCGTCGAACTCTGTCCATCACAATAGGCATGAGACGCAGCATCGAGTGCTTGACGCAAATTTAAAAATGTTACTCATTTGTATGGGTTTCTTCGCAAACAAAGGAACATGGCCGTTGAGTGATTTTGCGCAGGTGATAATAAATTTACTTGTTGATCGACGTGGCCGAGGTGTGTGAGGTGAGGCGGTCCACTGTGATATGCCAGAAGAGTCTCCGGATTGTGGCGGAAGTGCAGCAGTCACATTTTGCCACGACTGTGTGATTAGATAAAAATGACTGTTTAGCGCACCACTTTTGTGCTGGTCGGTGAGTGAGTACATAAACTGTGCGTAATGGTCTGGGCTAGGTTCGACAAGTCTAATTTGGTTTGAATAATAAGTTGTAATTACTGGGTAGACTGAGGTGACATGTTATCAAACGGCTAACGTGGTGACGTCAATTAGAACTGTTTTTTTACATAATCACGGGTATTTTGGGCCAATGGGCTGCCCAAAACTTCACCTGTACCCACTTTTGTCGCATTTTTGTTGATGCCGCAAGTGAAATGAATAAATTTTGCTAAACTTGGGCACATGCTCTTAACTGGTGATAGATTTTATTCTAATAGTGCCTATGAATTTTAGTCATTTGGCCCTGCATATCAAATGTAATACATCATGTATCGTTTAAGACCGAAAATAAATGCGCTTGAGGCTTGTAATTTCTAAGACACAATTCAACTGCAGATTGTGTATTTTGTTAAGCAACACAAGTCTTTAAGCTAATCAAATCGCTCATCATTTTGAGGTCATCAGCGGTAACTGCTTTCCATCTCGTTGGTAAATTGGGTCCTTTGATACACTAAAACGTCATAATTTTGCAGGAGAGGGCCATATATTTTAAAAGACTTATCCTACTTACTGGGAATTGCTTGGTAAAAATGAGCTTGCGGGGCATGAATTTCACTGGAACGTGTCGCGTCTGACTGGAGCATGATTTGCTAATCATGAGTCCTCTACCTAGCGATTCAGGGTTAGAACTCTGCCTTTGGCGTCACTTTACACATAACTCACGTAAAAATATATTTCGATTTATTATTCTTTACTATGCCTGTGATACATGGACTGACAACAACCGTATAGTAGACAAATGCTTTGCATTTATTTCCCAAGATATTATTCTTTAATGCTCTCTGAAATTGTTTCGTACAAATTTATGTGGCACGCATATCCGCAACCTACGTTATAATCTTAGTCAAGCTAAGTTACTTAATAGCCTTAGGGTTGCAGCTAGAAGCCTTCTAAGCGAGACGAGAAAAGGATTGATTCACGAAAGAGCTGCTCACCGCGTTTCATCGCCATCGGAGAGGTCAGAATGGTATTAGATTTTGACTGGTAGCCTTGATCAATGTAAGCATAGCATGGGTGAAAAAGTGCCAAATTAGCTCGTGCTCTGTGCTCTAAGTATTTCTCACATCGGTCTTGAAGTGATTCCATTAAGGCCCTGGCTATTACCTTGTATGGTGCCAAAACGTAGGTCTCCTCTGAAACTATAACATTTGGCGCCATTCGGCTCTACCAAGAGTGTGTATTAACAAACAGCCAGGGTGAATGGATATTACGCTGCCGCATAATTAGTTCATCGCAATCTAACACTAATTAGGATTAGGCCTCAAATGCTAGGTTACTTGCGTTTCAGCGAAGTACAGTTTGATTGTAAGACATTTAATGCTTAGGAATGAACATCATTTAATGCAAATGATTTTAATACGAAAACTAGGATGGCTTAAGCACATAGCTGAGATCCATTTTCTTGGTTTTTCACCTACAATTATTCAATTTCGTACTCAGCTGTTTCTTCCGTCGCTAGTAGCTGAGATGTTCCTCGAGTTATGCAGTAAAAATTTAGACCTGGCTGACAGTTAAGTGGACTATTTCAGCGAAGGAAGCCAAACTAACGCAAGCATAAAGAGCTCCGTTGCATTCTGTTTACTTAGATCCAGAATCTACCAGAATTGGAATTTAGCAGCTTAAACCGTTTAGTAGTTACTTGCGGCAATTCTCCCATCAAATTGTAAAAAGTAAGGTTTGGCCGATGATGAGAGCGCCTACTTTGACACGGATGATTGATAGCGTACGCTTGAACAATCGGGTACCTCTGCGACCAGAAATGTTCCAAATTGAAAGTTATAAGCCCATTTTATTCTGTAAATGCTTCCAACAAGTGGATAGAGCAAAACTCTTCTCTTTCTTTTGATCCAGAACAGTTTAGAACTGAAGCTCAGCATTCTGCTTCCCTCTTTAGTTGTTTGCGGCAGTTCTTGTTCACAAATCACTTAATTTTGGCGCGCCTTTTATGTAGGGATCCCGTTTTGGCAAAGAAAGTTACGGCAGTTCTCGTTTTAAACTCGGACAACGTAGGTGTGGCCAAGGAAAGCTGGGACACTACGGCTCCAGAGATGCGTTCTCTTTTATCCTTTTTGGTCGAGAGTTGCTCATAATCAAGGTTTAGCAGCTTACTTTCTTTGAAAACTCATGCAACATTTTTCATTAGAAAATCTGGCAATGTAGGTGTAACCAAAATGCAAATTGTCTATGTTGGCAAAGAGGGTTGAGAGAATACAAAAACAAGGGAAATGTGTAAATGGGGAGAGATTTGTGCCCCGTGGCAAAGATAAAGTGGTTTGGATTTGGGCAGTGACGATGCGGCTGTGAGAATATGAGACAAAGAAAGTAAAGCCGAATAGAGTAAATCAGGAAGTGCAGTCTTAAGAATAGATTGTTTGAGAGAGCAGGGAGATATTTCATGCTTTCCAAACACTTGTCTTCCTTCCCCATTAATAGCATTATGCAGGTAATTTGCTCTTTCCATACGTGCTCATGCTTTCTCTTTCCTCCTTTTCAAGATCCATCCGTATGCAACTCTCTTTCTTCACTTTATTTGTGTGAGTCGTTTCAATATTATCACATCTGATGTCCGGTGTAAATCACAGAAGAAAAGGACTATGACTAGCCTCTTATGCTGTGGCATTTGAAAAAACCAGATACTTTTTCTCAAGCCAGTTCCTTTATCGTTTACTCACATAGCTAGATGAGTAGGCAAATATATCAGAGTAGAAAAGAGTGGAGGAAGGTAGGAGAGAAATGAAGAACGCTGCGCCACAGCTCCATGCGCACGACTTCCCTTCTCTTTGCCCTAATCTCAGCCATTCCTTTGTCTCTTTTAGCTTAAAATCCTTATTGCTTCGCTCCTGCCGATGGCGAATGGACCGCCATTGCCATTCGCATTAGAAAAGTCTCTTTGTTAATCCACTAGCGACCTTTAGAGATGAAACGCCGATTCCTTAAACCAAAATTCAATCCTGGACTACGCTTGTGCCGCACTTACTTTACACACCCCAAATCCCTAATTAAGCAGCAGAATCAGTAGAACTGCTGGTATACAACAACTTGCCCAATATTCATGTCCCACTGCGGAAGAACTGTAGCGCGGTGCGCACGTCTAGGCTTAACTAATTTGGACTGAGCCAGAATAGACAAGATTAGCAACCTAGTCTAGATTTTGACAGGCTCGAGTAAGGCACCTTATTCGCTGTCATTTAAATTGACCCGCCTAATCAACTCGACGCAACTCATTTCATTGAGAGTTGATGTGCTCACTATAAATCGCGCAGACATTAGAGATCAAGGCACGCTGACTAGAAGTAGACCTGATGACGTCTTGGGAATCGATGGAGAGGAGCTCTCATGTCTACGCCTTCTTTTCTCATTGCCACTCCAACGCATCTTCGGTGAGTGTCTCCTTTTTCGCATACTCATACGTATTGCATCTTACCTAATGTCATACCGTTTGTGCTCCACGCATAAAGTACATACGGAATAGGGGAGTGAATAATTCCTGCAATCCAGCTTCGTACCTTATTTTTTCCACTTTAGTGCCACTAGAACATTTCGCTCCTCTGCCTTCTCTCAGCTTCCCTCACCTTCTCTTCCTACCGCACCGTCTGCTGGTGTCCTCTTTGTAGGTTCCCTTTCATCTCTCCACTAGTCCTAATCTCGATTTCGACATGAGTTAATAATGCGCAGATTTTTGCCCAGATAAGACTAGCACAAGTTAGACTAGACCTGAATCAATCACGCTTCGCCCGAGACAAAATCGTCTTTTAACAAAGTTTAGCTATGATTACCATCAAATCTCTTTTTATTTTTCTATCTATCTACTCTATCTTTAGTTTGTACCACACTACTCCGCCTAAACGCCATCTCCTACCTCTACTCCTCCTCCACTTAGTCTTTGGGGAGCGAAGGTGGGCGCGTTGCTCCTACTTCTTACTTTGTAATTTGTAAGCTGTTCGAATCCCTACCTGCTCATCTCACTATCTACTCCTTTTATTCATTTTGTAAAGAATTTCTCTGTCTGGCCTTCCACTCTAGACCACCCTCTCTGTCTGTTTGCCTAAGTTTGTGTATATTATGTATATATTGGGTTGTCGCCTGAATTGATATCTCACAAAAACAACCAAATCAAATCGACATTTTCGTCCTGGGCGCAATAAAGTCTCTTTTGGTCGTCCGTTCGATGGTTAGTTCTTTGGCCATTCTATCTCAACTCTACACTTTGCCAACATGTGGACACAACACATGAAACTAGCAAAACTCATGCACCGTGTAAAGAAAATTTGGCTCTTGCAAAACGCAATACGTGCGAGCATATCGAATGCAGTAAGCGACAAAGAAGAGTCTCCGAAGATGCGTTGGAGTAAGACATGTGAAGGGAGGCATAGACAAGAGAGTCTTTGCCTTTCCATGTGTACTTTGATCCCTAATGTCTGCGATAAAGAAAGAGAGGACCTCAACTTACATTACTGCAGGCCAAACTAATATGTTGAGGCGGACTTAAGTTTTACCGCACAAGACGCCCGTGGGGATGAGGCATGCTCGATAGATGAAAACTTGGCGACCCGCCCATAAATATTGCTATTGAGCTAACGAAGGGGCATTCCTGATACGTACTCCTACTTCTGTGCTTGGAATAATTGCTGTTTTGCATAACGAAAGGCAATGGTGGTCTATGCGTTTTTTAACAGGGGTTGGGTAACATGAAATTTTGGCTGAAGGAGATAGGAAATGATTTGAATGGAGGCGAAGGGACGAGGAGTCGCTGATGTAGAAGGAGTAAAGGTGGACATGGACAGAAGGGAATCGGAAATGGACGTTGTAGGACGACTCCCCACATTACTCTGGTGTGGCCTTCTTTACTGCTTTCGATGTTTCTACCATCTATTCCTGAACTGATTCAATCGCTTACTAATCTGGACTCGTGTCTGGGTAAAATTTGAAGGATTCGTCCTAATGATACGTGAACTGCCTAGTCATAGCTCCCATTCTATGTAATTATGCTGGATATCGAATGTAAAAATATTGAAATGACGCATTCAAGTGAATTCCAGGAGTAGAAGGTAGTCCAGGTAGATAAAGGGGTGTTGGCACCAAAATTCATCCCTGATTTCTATGATATCTATCTGTTTTCGCCCTTTTGACGTCTCTAAAATGAAGGATTGAAAGGCTTGGAGTGATGAGGAGATGGAGAGGGTTGCGAGGGAAGTAAGGGATACAAATATGGCTGGAAGCAAGAATGAAACGGGGCAGGAGAGAGACACCAATGAGTAACTGAATGTCAAGAACGGCAGCGCGGCAAAGCAAGATAAACAAATGTAGGCGTGCAACACGTAGAACAGCACGTCTGACAGTTTGTCGTGCGGTAGACCAATTTGAACCTGACAGGTGCGAATTGATTGCAACACGTGTCGTTTGGTGTCGCCTAGTGCCGTCTGGTGTGAATTTCCGACAGTACCACTTGTAAGTGGTATTGAGGGAAAAGGCGTCACTCACTTTTGGGCTTTCGTGACTTAATTAAGTTATGTGCATCGTATTGCATGCAAAGGAGGAGGAAGAGAATGAGAAGAACCACCGACACTAATGTGCTTTGACTTAAATGCGCTGCCTCATTGTGACTGCTTGTCCTCGGCTTTTTGTGAGGAGACGCCTATTATGCATTGGCAACTCACTTTTTGTGATTAATATGGCGCGAGCGAAGGTGCGTTTTTGCAGGTTACTCCAATTTCATGCAAAGACTTGTTGTTGCCTTGCACCAGGGAGTGCAATGACGGTGAGCAAACCTCACCAACCTGGGCGAAGCAAGATGAATTTTCGGCCGAAAGGACGATTGAATGATTGGGTACGAGGGGAAAGCGAGAGGTTTACAGAGAGAGTAGTAGAGGAAAGAATGGGAAAGGTCAAAATGAGATGTCTCTGCTCGGTGCTAGGGCACTGGATTTCTTATTTCCTTTCACCTTTCTTCTGCGTGTTCGTAAATTTCTCCATTGGCCTACTTTTCTAGCCATGCCTTCGAGTAAGGTATGCAGAAATCATTTTTGTGGAAGATTTATAAGTTTCCATTGAAGCCACACTCGAAGACGCTACTCATTGTTCTACCTTGATGAGTGAAACACACGAGGATACTGGTTGTGACGAAAAATAGGGATAGGGAGAAGGAAGGAAAGGTAAAGCAGGGGAGGAGGAGAAGAAGCTAATGACATAACTTACCCATAATTTTTATGCTTTTAATCTCTTCTGGTCTTTTGACGTTAAAAGGGTGAAGTGTGCGATTGGGAGTATCAGAGAGATTGAGAAGGAAGCATTGGCGCTTGAGGCTGAGAGGCATGCCAAAGGTGAGTAACTAACGCAAGGGTACTGAGGTACTGATGAAGAATTGGGTGGTGGAAACGACGATAACTTGGGATGCAAGATGAATGGTAGAAGGCGAGAGAATGCCCTATGATTTGTTTTTTCACTCGACCAGTGGTTCGTGGTGTCAGCTGACACTCGTGCATCATTGCGCGTGTAACGGAGGCGGAAGACAATACAAAGGACTATTGGTACTTGTGTGCTTTAAAATGCTCCGCATTATCTAGATTGTCAAATCTTGATTCCTTTTCCGCTATGGTGATTGGATAAGAGTGCGATGGAGAAACAACTTGAAAAGTAACATTCTCATGACGGATACACTACTTAACAAGTTGAATTTCCCTATTTTTGGGCAGCACAAGAATCGGACGTTGGAGTGCTAAGGAATCTCAGCAACAAATATCTGTGATGACGAAGCAACCACTAACACTTGCATCAATTGGGAGTATTGTAAAGACTCGCTAAATAAGTGTCACACATGTAGGATAATCAAAAAATATGCTTTCAAACCTATCATAACTACCTTTTCTTTTATTGCATTTCCGACTGCTTGCCAACTGAGTGACTGACTTGTGATGAGAAGTAGTTTTGCAATGCAGTGTTTGATGGTCAGACTCAAAAATCATTCAGCCACTGCCTTGATAGTCTGCACCTTCTTTTTTTTCCAATCGCTGATGTAGATGTAGACTTAGAGCAAGCAGTTGTTGCTGAAATACATCTAGTCGGCAATATTTGGAGAAATTATGAATACCTGATGCATGGCGGCGCAAGACCTCCTCCCGCAAAAATCACCTTCTTTCAGCCTTTGCTTTCGGATAGGATCTAGACACCGCGTTAGTTTTTCATCCTCAATCCTTCATATCCTTTTAAGCGAAATCCCTCATCACTTCATGTCGTGTGATGATAGCGTGGGCTGAAGCGGCATCGAGATCTGAGAACTCGAAGTTTGATGGAAATTACGGCAATGGATTTCGGGCTGCTTGCTTCAAGAGCACAAGCAATTTAGTAATGGTATGTCTTCTTTAGATGTATTAGTGAACCTATGTAGACAATATTTGCAGACTGTAAAAGACCACTAAGAATGATGCCATTTCAAAGGTTCAAATTTGGGCGTGGGGTTGTGCAAATCGTTGCCTACTGGGATCGAAGAGCGCGTAATTTAACATTTTGAGCATTTGTAATGTCTTCACGGACCACAGATTTGCATTTTGCTTTAGGTATCAAAATTATACATTGAAAGCTAATCGGTTCTATTTACATCGAAAGTGATTGTCCCTGTCCTCCTTTAATTGTGCTTTTATAAAAGGCTATTCACTGGAATGGACCACTTTTGCTAATCTGCTACCCATTGTGCTTGCACAGACTTCTGCGCAAAGTAAAGCAGAATAGCCTTCCAATTTGTATCTTTGTTGCACGAATATTCTAAACTGAAATCTATACTTTTGGATGCGATCCCAAGTCAGAAGGCAGTGATTGGTCGACCTCTGCCAGACCATGAATTTTACAACCATGCCGATCCCTACTGCGTCCAATCAGTGCGAAGTAATGAGCGCATACTTGGCTCAGTTAAGCCAATCATTTTAACGCAGCATTGTGTGCTTTAGCGCATCTTTACATTTCGTGAAACCCTTGCCTAGCATTTAGCGCAAGCGTGTGCATTTGCAAGGTTCTCCACAATCAACTCGTATTATGAAAATCGCTTTTTGATTAGGCTCTGCAAAATTACTAAACCTGTCAGAAATAAAGAGTGCGTCGGCCCCATATCATCTTATAAAATCCCTTTTAGTTGCTCCCTGACTTATTTATCTTTTTAAAAAACACACATAAATTGCAAATGAATTTCTATCTAATGGGTACGAAAATTCATCTTTAGCTAGATTAACGCCGTTTCCTTGGCAACGAACTGGTTAGAAATTTGAGGCAATCCTAGATTTTAAGCCACCCATATGACGCACTGCTTGGGTCAGTTTTCCAAATCAAGCATTTAAGCCTTTTTCGGTGCGTTCTCAATCGTTAATCCAAACAAACTTTGAAGTGCGTAAATCATGTCTCCATTGAGTGACGGAACAATAATTTTCTCCACATTTACTTACATTTATTGTGAATGTCCTACTAGGTGAAGCGAATGGTTGCAACATGTGCGAAGGGAGATGAATTCTTGTCTGTCACTTGCATTGCCAACACAAGTTGGCGTTACAAAGCATTCCGTGAATGGTCACATGCGAAAAGTCTAGAGAAAGATGCTTGCTTTACAGCTGGTAGGGCTTGACATTTGTAAGTGAAGTGCAAAAATCCTACTAGATAGACCTGTTGTCAACTAAATAGCTAGGACATGCCAAAGCTATCCGAGCATGCCAACGTTGGGCGCTGCAACAATGGCATCATAACTATGCGTAAAATATTCAAATTAAACTAGCCCAATGCCAAACTCTTAGCTATTAATGCTTTGTTTAGAGTAGTAACATCAGAATAAACTAACCGTCTTCACGATTATTGTTCTTGCATTTATTGAGAAAGGAAGCCTCAAACGCTGACAACTTTCGCGATCTCCGCGGCTGTTTCACCTCTATGCATCAGCATTGTAAGTTGCGAGATTTGCGACTTGACTTTTATGATGTGGATGATGCCGCAGGACCTAACAATAATGAACTAACATACATGTGTTAACATTATAAATCGCACCAACGTGTAACTACTAAAAGTCGCTCTCTACTCCTACTCGGTTGCAGACTTAAGGTTTCCTTGAGCCCGATATCCCACAATGCATTATTCTTATTAATTAGTCTCATTCTATGAAGTCGTTAACATTGCATGATCGAAATGGATCACCTGGACCAGGCTGCGTGAGTATACATCATGGCACAAAGAAGGTTGTTAAGGAATCTGCCATATGCATGAGCTCTAACAACATCCTTCACACCAGATCTTTGACGCATTTGTGGAGAGCCGATATTGAATGAAGGACTGGTAATGTCGCACCTCAAAGTCAAACTCTGACCTCTGTGGCCAAAAGCACTTGCTGAACGTCAATGGCAATGCACAATAGCAATGACAGCACAAATGCCACTTTTAGCTGGCATTGTAGTAGTTCTTATGTTGTACTCTATAAAGGCTTCCGTTATTTCTCTAGCTGAATCTGTTCCAACTCCACTTGCAATAGCCGTAGTACGAACCAGTAGGGCATTATGCACACACAGACGTGTGCATGTTTACCAAGACTCACTGCTGCCAGCGCCGATGAAGGTGGTGAAAATCTAAGCCAGTGAACTTTAAGTGCCAGACAAAGGTGTTTGGACACGGCTGCTACTGCTTCTGCTGCTCCTAATCGGGGTGTGGGTAGTTGCATGAGCCCAGACGAAAGACATTTACAACGCTAAAAGCGTTTTTGTCTGAGCCAATCGAACCAAAACGCACTTTCCATTGGCTCGTTGCATTTGAAACTCATCCACGACGTCGGGTCAACATCGGAGGTACCATGAATAGGTATGAGCCGTTGACAGAGAATTCTCTCCAAGTCACGAACATTTGACTGTGTTACAGGCATTGCATTGCTAGAAATTTTCCCACCGACCCTCTTTGTTTCGTAGCGCTGATTCTGGAACCACATCTCAACCTAACAGAAAAGTCAAAGTATGACGAGTTTCGACAATTCAATCGTTGACAATCAATCACAACATTCGATTAGCCGTCCACCAAACAAATTCATGCAACACTTTAAAGCTTAACCAACCTGAGTTTCCGTCAAGTTGATGCGACGCGCCAGTTCTTCGTGTCCATTCATATTGAGATAGTTTTTCTTGTTAAAGCATTTCATCGTTTCACCAATTTGGAATGGGGTAAAGAGAACCCTGCGTCTGTGTGAATAAACAAGAACAGAGGTGGTAAATAAATAATCAAAGAATTCCCGTATCTTTCAAAGAAATCCTCTCAAAACAGCACCCATAACAGGTAGAGGGAAAGGCGGAGACAGGACACTACTTGCGACGGCTGTCATGCCCAGGTTCGCATCACTGCCCATGTACCACAGAAGAGGCGACGCATCGCAAAAAAACACTCGTGTGACTAACACAAAGCCAATTAACGTTACGATACTAAAGGTGCAAACTGGACCACACCGAGCCTTTGTCCGTGTCTGCGTAGGGCTTATCAGCTCAGCATCAAACGCTGTATTAAAAAAGGAATGAGACAAACGATTCATATCGTCACACCAAACACTTGCCCCTATACCTTGGGCATGCCTATGCTAATGACACACCCCTCCCCATCCCACATCGCCCAGTGCACACACAACTCCACTACATCGGATACGCGCATGACAGCACTAAGTCAATCAACATTATGTGCAGCAGACTAGCCAATATGTGCGTGTGCTTTAAACGGTAGAATCACGAGTACCGTGCGTAATTAAGGCAGCTGACATGGCGAAACATCCCATTCCTTTCCACGATGACTACCTTCTACCTTAACCATTGTTGGCAGCAAAAATGTACTCGAAAATGAAGCAATGCTCCTCGAAACGGGTCATGAGGGCGTCAGGGTGTTACTTTATCGTCTCCGACGGTCAAATGGTCTGATGAAGATGAGGCGATTCTAACACGACCACTCACATCAGACAGGACTGCTCAAACGTTCCAACGCCACATCTCATGCCGCTGAGGTGAAGCTAATGAGGACAACTAGGCGGGCAGGTCCACAGACAGCGAACTAAACGGATCTCCCCACCTTCGCCTGTCCATCCACTCGTACATCAACCAGCCAAATAAGCCAATCAAAAGGTGGGCAGAAAGACCGCAATTAAAGAAACAGATGAAGCTTAATGCTTGATAATGCACACTTGCCTGTTCCGGGGGACGTCTGCCAATTAATGGCCGTCAGGACTAATAACCTTGCTAACCCACCACCCGTCAGCCGGCTATTTGCCGCAAGGTAAAAACAACCAAAGCCAAGACTAATTACTACTACGACTAAGGTAAAGGCGGCGAAGACCACACCGAAACTACTACATTGCTACAGCAGGAGAAGCAAACAAATCAAGGCATCACCGTGACAATGCGTTCCCAATAAACACTTCATTCACAAGTATTTCGGAGGCAGGCATTCCAGGATACTTCTTTTGACAATAACAAACGTGCACAGTTCGGTAGTTTACACATCGAACACCAAACAGTCAAAGCAGCATCCTTTCTCACGCCTTTTTGTTCGTTTTTAAAATGGCACCAGTAAAAAGGAAATTAGAAAATTGCTTGACATTTAGTAAAATTCGAGCACGCGTAAAAATGGGCATTAAATTACGAGATGGTCCCCTCAACTCCATAAAGCATTGCGAAGGGGTGAAGCAGCAGCAAGCTTCCCAACCCAAAGCAGACAGTGATCACTACATCTTACAGCATAAATGCATCAACGAGCTTTCAGTTGGAAAAAGAACCTGTAGTCAACGACATTGTATTCACCCACGTTCCTCCTTCATTCACTGCCGATAAATGAAGTTAAGGAAGAAGTTAAGAGCAGTGGCGTAGATGGTAGTAGACTTAAACACTGCTGTTGGTTCTATGCAAATGCACGGACAGTCCATTCAGAGAGCCCTTGCATTTGTAGTCCATGATGTCACGATTATTTTAGCCTTTTGACTCGCAAAAAGATTGTCGTCCTACTCAAGCTCTGTGCCTCATAATATACAATTATTGGCCCCATCAACACTTGTCACCGTGTGATACACACATGACTTACTCAGAATCTGTGTGCTCCTACTCTTTTTTTGCCTCATTTGCAGATTAGTCAACTCTTACGCCACAAAAGATCTGCTCAGCAAATGTGGTGGTCAAGATTTGAGTCCGTTCTTTTGCACCAAAAGCACTTAAATTGGTTTTCAAGAGGTAGAAGTTTCTCATCAAGCAGCATTCTGATGATGGACACATTACTTACCGAAATGTATTTCTCTGTTCTTGGCGACATGGGAACTGGAGGTTGGAGTGCTAGGGACTCAGCAACAAACAACTGTGATGATGAAACAACTGATAACATCTGCATCAACTTGGAGAATTGTGAAAAGTGGCCAAATGAGTGTCACCTACACGGGTTCACTGAAGATTCGAGATGGAAAGCAACATGGCATTGCAGTGTTTGGCGGTCAACCTAACTAATCATTCGGCCACTGCCTTAGAGGTGTTCACCTCTACTTTTCCAATTGCAGACAAAGATGCTTCCTACAAATGTCTCCTGAAGACCAAACGGATGTTGGTGCAGTACATCTAGTCAATATTGTTTGAAGGAGGTGATAAAAATTAGTGGTAAGGCAACGCAAGGCCTCCTCCTGCCAAAAAACACCTTCCAGCAGCCTTTGCATTTAGATGAGATCTAGGTACTGTGTTAATTTTTTTATCCGCATTTTTTTTCACATCATTTCAAATGATGATTTTCATCACCTCATGTCGTCTGATGGTAGCTTCGGTTCAAGTGGCATACAGAACTTAGAAATTTAAGTGAGATTTTGAGTTTCTTGCTTCTAGAGCACAAGCAATGTAGCAGTGTTTCGCCTTCTTCAAGTGCGCTAGTAAATCTGTGGTGGTCATGTTTGTAGACTGTGGAGAATCACCAAAATTGACACCATTCTGAGGTACTAATTTGGGCGTAGGGGTATGCAAACTATTGCTTACTGCAGTTGAGGAACACGTAGCTTAACACTTTGGACATCCTGACGTGACTATATCACGCGTTCTCGTAGATCGCCCGTTCCATTATTGCTAAACGTAGCCTTCTATTAATGGGTGAGATCGTTGACATGGTCGTGCAGTGACCGGTGGGATGCACTTGCATGCCTGTGCGTTTAGCCCTGCCTTTTAGAAGAATTAACCTTAGAATAGACGCGATTCAGAGAATAATTTATAAGGTGGGAAAATTTTTGACCATTGGTAAGCCATTAGTGATAAGTATGCTATTAGTGCAAACAGACTACGGTGATGATTTAAAGTGTTACTTTCATTCTACTTGACTACCCATCGTTGCAAGTCGGTTACTGAAGCATAGTCAGTAGCTGTACACCGAAGGCATCCAGACCAAGTGCGGATGAAATGCGACAGACGTTAGGTGTGCTTGATTTACTATGCTTGGTGTAAAGGTGTAGGGAATGGGGAGAGTTGTTGAGGCTGTTAATGCATTCTGGACCTGTTTTCTTCGACAAATAGCATAAAAATTGTAATGAATATTTGCTTGTCCAAAGAAATCTTGATGATCTAGTCAGAGTCCGTCACTTTTAAATTGCCCTCACAACCTTAAGTACTTAATTCGTCGGCGAACACATTATACCTTCCTTCCCTTCTGTTATCGAAAGTTCTTCGTGTTCTGTGAAGTAATGCGTGCATCGAAGTGCATTAAAAGAGGCAGTCATTTGAGCAAAGAAGGCCTTTGTCATTGTGCTGCACCAGGTGCAGCGTAGTTGAAATGTTTTTGGTTACAGAAGTGTTGGTGCATCCACTGACCCGTTTAATTGAATAATGGGGGTGGAGGACACTCAATGGATGTAGATGCTGCACGAGTATGCATTTCTATCACAGAGCTCTTCCTCTCCTGTGTATCGTGCCACACTTTTCTCCAGTAAAAGCACATGGTCACGAGGATTTTGTGTGTTTCTACATTGTCCTAATAGTTGCATCGAACTCATGCCTGCAAAGTCTAGCATTGCTGCACACTGTAGGAGAGATCAAGCCAGTGATCATATGACTTGGACGCTGTGTTGCATTCACTGAGTTGTACTGCAAGGACAAAACAGAGGGCAATGCCGTTTGGGTGCTATGCATAATGAAGAAGTACGAAAATCGTATGATGTCGAAACTACTCTTCGTCCTTCTTTGACCGATAAATAGCTCTCGGAATGTATTATGTTTAAGCGAGTCAGCTAAAATGCTCCCTCACCGCCAGTAGACACTCGTGAGCATCCTCGTGGCGATGGAATTGTAGTGATTCCTAAATGACTGCACTGAATCCTAGCCGCCGCCAAATCAACTCATCCATGCTGCTATCTACTTACTGCCTCCCACCAAACTACACCCATATGACAGATCATTCTTACTCCTCACCATATTATTAAAATGGCGACATACTATTACGGAAAAGCTTCTAAGACCAATGGTAAGTGGTACCTTCGTTTGGTTCTACTGAAATCTGTCTATGGTCTGCTTTGTGTGTAATAAAAATCTTAGAATTAACTAAATTAAATAGTGAGCAGATGGATCGCCATACACGCATAAGGCCATCTTTATATCAGAGCGGCATTTTAGCCCATAGACATCCATCGACAGCCATTTGGCCATTCAGATGCTGCCTATTTGCCCTCTCGTGACCAAATTCAGGGGTAACCCTTTGTGAGTATCGTCCCGGTCTTCCGAACAGCTCATTTCATCAACTTAGCTGACAGTGTGCCTCCTCATAACACTTTGACCCTTAACGTCCATCCAGCTGTTAAAAGGGGAGGGAGTTAAATAGCTCACATCGCCATTCCACTAAGTCGGTGAGTCATCCGAGGTATCTATCCCACATCTGATAGAACGCAACGTTGAGCCGTCGACGTACTTACCCTATGAGCCTCAAGCGTCTGTAACAGGTCCAACTTAGTCGTCCTCAAAGTGGCAAAAGCTTGTCGCTCTCCAACAAAACGTTGTTTGTATTACCTTTCAGCAAACAACCTCTCGCATTCACTTTTACCTCTATCAAGTCAGTTAACGTCTGAGTTTCTACAATCAAGGAGGAAAATAAGGGGGAGAGTCATTAGATCTCCCTGCAACATTCTGAGGGTGTACAAGAGAGTGCCCCATCTTCGAAGACAGGGGTGGGCATAAGGCACGTGAAACCACATCACATTGTTGTAAGACATCGCACGACCTCAAACACTCACTGTCTCATCCTCGTCCCCCTCATTTACCGCAAGTAGATGCTTGTCTGGCCTTGAGACTCTAGACAATCGTAGTCAGGATATGTTAAATTACTAGAAAGCGGACTAGTTGCGCTGACGTCTAGAGATAAATCGCTCACCAAATATGCTACTTTCCTGCTTACGCCTCCTCGAAAGCATCCATTCAATACAATGGACTTTTATCGCTCATTCTGTATGCACAAACATCTTTGTCCGTATCAAAGTGGTGATGGGTGTGCCAACTGGCTGCGCGACAGATGAATCTGCTTTTAGTAGTTTCACCTGGTGATCGGTTCGGTGTGACCGAATGTTTGGTTGTCTGGTTCTTCTGACTGATCACTCTTTTCGATGAGAGACGTTAGAGTTAAATCGATGCAACGATTTGGTGGCAATCACTTTGCCAGTGCTATCAGAGTCCAGACTACAAATGCTTATGCAAACAACTGCAGGGGTTCGCCGTGTGATTGATTGTTCGAGTAGGGCCGCCGTAATAAGGAAAAATACGAATTTTTCGTTTTTGTTGGTGATAAAACTGTTACATGATGCCGGACTATCTGGCTTAAAGTAACTTTTCCTGATGAAAAGTAACTTAAAGACAAAGCTGTACGCGCTTTGGTGAAATACCGAGGTAAATGTAGCACTCGCAGACTTTCCTCAAGACGAACTTCAAGGGGACCGTTGCCGACGTGCAGAGCATCTGAGGGTGGGATGTTCCACCGGAGCGACCCAGACCTTTGAGGGTCGTTGCGCAGACAGAAAGTAAAAGGAGGTCGATAGAACCCACTGAAATTAAGGAAGAGTGTTAATGTGGCTAGGGACTAAATTTAAGTGGAAAACGCAGCTACGCTCCTGACATTTCCTTTTTGACTTAAATGCCGTTCGTCATGAGAACAACCAAGGTTTTTAAATCGATACAAAGCTACTCAAATTCCTCCTATTCAAAGTGGCAGTCCCTTAAAATAAGGGACGGTATTATTTGGAAGACATCGTTACTCCATATTGAGAAGATAAGCGAAAGGCAATTCATCGCAATCACCGTGAGACTGTCCAATTAATGTAGTTGATGTATACTGCAAGAAGGAGGCGTTCGTTTGGTAAATTGCCTAAAAAACACTCGACTGAATAGCAGATGCAATGGGAAGCGGAGGTACACCAATTAGCAGGCGTCCACAGTCGAACAAAACATGGCAAATTGATCATGCGAATCCCACTGCTAATTTAAATGCCAATTTTACTTTGCAATGTCACTTTCTCTTACTCGGACCCAACTCTTACTTGTCAAAGAGTGGGCGAACAAAAAATGTGGCTTGTTAACTTCGTTTAACGATGGGTTAGGTGAGCTACGACTACCTTCCTATACCCACCGGACTGGTGTATAGAGTAATTATTGAGGCGATGAAGCCCTTTTTTACTCCTCATGGACACCATGACCTTTCCTTTAATCTTTTGACGATTCCTGATGTAAAATCGCCCAATGCAAACCGCAGCTGTCCCCAGACGCCCACACAGTAGCTCTAGCGGACCACAAAACCTTCGCTATTGTGAGGACAGCATGCGTTAACGCATGACCTGAGTAGCTTCACCCGCCCCTCGACAGCCAAGTGCTGACGTATCTCCCATGCAATGCTTACACAAATATCATACCTTTAAAATGATACGATATTGGGTGGAGAAAGTAGGAGTTAGTCCTGATGAGTCACCAGATTTCATTTTATGGTTACTATCTTAAGGTAGATCAGTATCGTTAAATACCGAGGCGATGAGAGACCAATGTGTAGGGGGAGGTTCAAATGCAAGCCGCTTTGCTGATAAACGAGAGGTAATGATCGAAGTGTTGCCGTTATGTGGGGGGGTTTTATTGGTTTCATTTATGGAGACTACTTTTAGCATTACAGAAAGAACATTACTCTCCCTCTTTAACAACTTTCCCCTATAAGCTTTTTGTTTTGTCTCTAGCTACAAGTACATGTTTAACCCTTTGACAAAATTAGTTTAGTATTTTGCCTTTGACCTGTTGATACGACGCACGTGCAAGAAATGCAGAACTTAAGGGGAAATTTATGAAGCTATGACATCAGTGCACATGCTACTTATTTCCATAGTAGGCTTCAACTGGCAAATATAATTGGAGACATTTCCTTAGTCGTCTCAGAAAACTAGGCTGAAGATACCCCATTTGTCGCCCAAATGATACGTCGAACACCCATGTTGTGGTAAAAGTGATGCAAGCTTTTCTTCTGTTCCTGCCCCACTCAATGCGTGTGACGTTAAGTACGACTAAAATTCAAGACGCGTTCCCTTTTCCTCCATCACTTACACTCATTTTGCTATTGTAGTTTGTGGCTCGCAATATATTTAACAGATATCACCGCCACCCTACTTGTTCGGGATATTGACGACAAAAATGGTAGAATTCAAGGCTAGGAAATGTATCATCGGTGTAGAAACACGATTAAATGAAGTGGCTAAGGCTGCAGGGAAAAGCATTTACAAATTAACCGCATCCGTCATTACATCCACGTGCGGTCCAAAATGATATCGAATTGACACAACGCTGCTGCCCTTTTATTCATTTTACCGGGGGTCGAGTTGCATCCAGCTTATTAACGAAGATGAGGGGAAGGGAAGGGGGTAGGATGGCTATCCATGTGCCCTTCTTTTCTCACTAGACCTCTGACCTTAGACGACGGCCGCTTGAGCAAAAGGGAGGGAGATCCATTAGAGTAGGCCGTCGAATGTCTATTCAACGTGGCCTTAATTAACCCTTTAGAAAGAGCCTTAAAACGCTTGACGATGGTGGTTAATTGAGGCCACTTTTGTACTTTAGTTATAACTAAATGTGACCTCAGACCCTATTCCCTAAAAGCGTTTACCGCGTAGGGGATTAGTGTTGCTACTAGAGTTGAAATGTTGTAGTTCTCGGTTTTAACGGTGTCATCGACTCAAACAAGGAGCGTTTCATGCTCGAGCTACTGCGGTCGAATGGTGGATCAGTTGAGAGAGAGAGTGGGTGTTGAGGGCATGCGAAACGTGTTCCATGCTCTGTGTAGGGATTTGGCCTACCCTTCCGATGGATAGACATTATGAGATGAAGGACGGTAGTGTTTGTTCTCCTGACACAAACTTACTGCCTATCTCGGTCTCTTTCTCTCCCCTGCAACATAGGCTAGTAGGACCCAGTTTAGTCAGCACTAATTCTTGGGTGTTTTGGGTAGGAGTGAGGCCAATCGAAGCATCATTGTACTACGTATTGCCGATGTAATTCGGAACCATATTCGAAAAAGGTGGTCTAACACATTTAGGGTGTTGATTGTAAGGTATCGATCGAGCCATTTCGTTCCTACAAAAAGGAATCTTGGGGTGTGAATTGACCTGTGGGCCTTGATTGTGACATGAAACATGGACCTAACTCTGCCAGTAATTGCCTCTGACCGCTTCGATGGATTAGGCAACGCAATCGCCTATGCGTATGATACATCACCCTGTGTGGACGCTCACCTCCAAAGCGGTGGGAGCGAGGCAGTACATTGCGTTGTTGAAAAAAGAAAAGGAAGACAAATGATGAGACTGAGTTGAGTGAACTCCCATGTCTTTAATGGAAAGGCTCAACTCCTACCTGCCTTTCCTAATGCATTGTCGCATTTGTCTTCCGTGGGTAGATATTTCAAATTTGATGGCATAACTGCATAAGTGCCAACCATTAGACCTTGTCTAGAGTCTCAAGGCCAGACAAGCGTCTACTTGCGGTAAATGAAGGGCACGAGGATGAGACAGTGAGTGTATGAAGCCATGCGACGTCCTACAAAAATTTGATATGGTTTCTCGTGCCCTATGCCCACCCCTGTCTTCGAAGATGGGGCACTCTCTTGTACACCCTCAGATTTAATGACTCTCCCCCTTATTTTCCTCCTTGATTGCAGAAACTCAGACGTTAACTGACTTGATAGAGGTAAAAGTGAATGCGAGAGGTTGTTTGCTGAAAGGTAATACAAACAACGTTTTGTTGAAGAGCGACAAGCTATTGCCACTTTGAGGACGGCTAAGTTGGACCTGTTACAGACGCTTGAGGCTCATAGGGTAAGTACGTCGACAGCTCAACGTTGCGTTCTATCAGATTTGGGATAGATACCGCGGATGACTCACCGACTTAGTGGAATGGCGATGTGAGCTATTTAACTCCCTCCCCTTTTAACAGCTGGATGGACGTTAAGGGTCAAAGTGTTATGAGGAGGCACACTGTCAGCTAAGTTGATGAAATGAGCTATTCGGAAGACCGGGACGATACTCACAAAGGGTTACCCCTGAATTTGGTCACGAGAGGGCAAATAGGCAGCATCTGAATGGCCAAATGGCTGTCGATGGATGTCTATGGGCTAAAATGCCGCTCTGATATAAAGATGGCCTTATGCGTGTATGGCGATCCATCTGCTCACTATTTAATTTAGTTAATTCTAAGATTTTTATTACACACAAAGCAGACCATAGACAGATTTCAGTAGAACCAAACGAAGGTACCACTTACCATTGGTCTTAGAAGCTTTTCCGTAATAGTATGTCGCCATTTTAATAATATGGTGAGGAGTAAGAATGATCTGTCATATGGGTGTAGTTTGGTGGGAGGCAGTAAGTAGATAGCAGCATGGATGAGTTGATTTGGCGGCGGCTAGGATTCAGTGCAGTCATTTAGGAATCACTACAATTCCATCGCCACGAGGATGCTCACGAGTGTCTACTGGCGGTGAGGGAGCATTTTAGCTGACTCGCTTAAACATAATACATTCCGAGAGCTATTTATCGGTCAAAGAAGGACGAAGAGTAGTTTCGACATCATACGATTTTCGTACTTCTTCATTATGCATAGCACCCAAACGGCATTGCCCTCTGTTTTGTCCTTGCAGTACAACTCAGTGAATGCAACACAGCGTCCAAGTCATATGATCACTGGCTTGATCTCTCCTACAGTGTGCAGCAATGCTAGACTTTGCAGGCATGAGTTCGATGCAACTATTAGGACAATGTAGAAACACACAAAATCCTCGTGACCATGTGCTTTTACTGGAGAAAAGTGTGGCACGATACACAGGAGAGGAAGAGCTCTGTGATAGAAATGCATACTCGTGCAGCATCTACATCCATTGAGTGTCCTCCACCCCCATTATTCAATTAAACGGGTCAGTGGATGCACCAACACTTCTGTAACCAAAAACATTTCAACTACGCTGCACCTGGTGCAGCACAATGACAAAGGCCTTCTTTGCTCAAATGACTGCCTCTTTTAATGCACTTCGATGCACGCATTACTTCACAGAACACGAAGAACTTTCGATAACAGAAGGGAAGGAAGGTATAATGTGTTCGCCGACGAATTAAGTACTTAAGGTTGTGAGGGCAATTTAAAAGTGACGGACTCTGACTAGATCATCAAGATTTCTTTGGACAAGCAAATATTCATTACAATTTTTATGCTATTTGTCGAAGAAAACAGGTCCAGAATGCATTAACAGCCTCAACAACTCTCCCCATTCCCTACACCTTTACACCAAGCATAGTAAATCAAGCACACCTAACGTCTGTCGCATTTCATCCGCACTTGGTCTGGATGCCTTCGGTGTACAGCTACTGACTATGCTTCAGTAACCGACTTGCAACGATGGGTAGTCAAGTAGAATGAAAGTAACACTTTAAATCATCACCGTAGTCTGTTTGCACTAATAGCATACTTATCACTAATGGCTTACCAATGGTCAAAAATTTTCCCACCTTATAAATTATTCTCTGAATCGCGTCTATTCTAAGGTTAATTCTTCTAAAAGGCAGGGCTAAACGCACAGGCATGCAAGTGCATCCCACCGGTCACTGCACAACCATGTCAACGATCCCACCCATCAATAGGCGGCTACATTTAGCAATGATGGAACGGGTGCTCTACATGAACGCGTGATATAGTCACGTCAAGATGTCCAAAGTGTTAAGCTACGTGTTCCTCAACTGCAGTAAGCAATAGTTTGCATACCCCTACGCCCAAATTAGTACCTCAGAATGGTGTCAATTTTGGTGATTCTCCACAGTCTACAAACATGACCACCACAGATTTACTAGCGCACTTGAAGAAGGCGAAACACTGCTACATTGCTTGTGCTCTAGAAGCAAGAAACTCAAAATCTCACTTAAATTTCTAAGTTCTCTATACCACTTGAACCGAAGCTACCAGCAGACGACATGAGGTGATGAAAATCATCATTTGAAATGATGTGAAAAAAAATGCGGATAAAAAAATTAACACAGTACCTAGATCTCATCTAAATGCAAAGGCTGCTGGAAGGTGTTTTTTGGCAGGAGGAGGCCTTGCGTTGCCTTACCACTAATTTTTATCACCTTCTTCAAACAATATCGACTAGATGTACTGCACCAACATCCGTTTGATCTTCAGGAGACATTTGTAGGAAGCATCTTTGTCTGCGATTGGAAAAATATAGGTGAACACCTCTAAGGCAGTGGCCGAATGATTAGTTAGGTTGGCTGCCAAACACTGCAATGCCATGTTGCTTTCCATCTCGAATCTTCAGTGAACCCGTGTAGGTGACACTCATTTGGCCACTTTTCACAATTCTCCAAGTTGATGCAGATGTTATCAGTTGTTTCATCATCACAGTTGTTTGTTGCTGAGTCCCTAGCACTCCAACCTCCAGTTCCCATGTCGCCAAGAACAGAGAAATACATTTCGGTAAGTAATGTGTCCATCATCAGAATGCTGCTTGATGAGAAACTTCTACCTCTTGAAAACCAATTTAAGTGCTTTTGGTGCAAAAGAACGGACTCAAATCTTGACCACCACATTTGCTGAGCAGATCTTTTGTGGCGTAAGAGTTGACTAATCTGCAAATGAGGCAAAAAAAGAGTAGGAGCACACAGATTCTGAGTAAGTCATGTGTGTATCACACGGTGACAAGTGTTGATGGGGCCAATAATTGTATATTATGAGGCACAGAGCTTGAGTAGGACGACAATCTTTTTGCGAGTCAAAAGGCTAAAATAATCGTGACATCATGGACTACAAATGCAAGGGCTCTCTGAATGGACTGTCCTTGCATTTACATAGGACCAACAGCAGTGTTTAAGTCTACTACCATTTACGCCACTGCTCTTAACTTCTTCCTTAACTTCATTTATCGGCAGTGAATGAAGGAGGAACGTGGGTGAACACAATGTCGTTGACTACAGGTTCTTTTTCCAACTGAAAGCTCGTTGACGCATTAATGCTGTAAGATGTAGTGATCACTGTCTGCTTTGGGTTGGGAAGCATGCTGCTGCTTCACCCCTTCGCATTGTTTTATGGAGTTGAGGGGGACCATCTATCTCGTAATTTAATGCCCATTTTTACGCGTGTCCGAATTTTACTAAATGTCAAGCAATTTTCTAAGTTCCTTTTTACTGATGCCATTTTAAAAACGAACAAAAAGGCGTGAGAAAGGATGCTGCTTTGACTGTGGTGTTCCTTGTGTAAACTACCGAACTGTGCACGTTAATTATTGCCAAAAGATGAATCATGGAATGCCCGCCTCTGAAATACTTGTGAATGAAGTGTTTATTGGGAACGTATTGTCACGGTGATGGCTTGGAAGTCAACCCACCGATTGCCTTGATTTGTTCGCTCCTCCTGCTGTAGCAATGTAGTAGTTTCGGTGCGGTCTTCGCCGCCTTCCCCTTAGTCGTAGCTGTAATTAGTCTTGGCTTTGGTTGTTTTCACCTTTCGGCAAATAGCCGGCCGATGGGTCGTAGGGACAGGAAAGAGTGCGGGTTTGGCGTCGCCCTTGGGTTAGCAAGGTTATTATTTCTGACGGCCATTAATTGGTAGACGTCTCCCGGGACAGGCGACTGTGCATTATCAAGCGTTAAACTTCATCTGTTTCTTTAATTGCGGTCTTTCTGCCCACCTGTTGACTGGCTTATTTGGCTGGTTGATGGGTGGGTGGGTAGACAGGCGAAGGTGGGGAGATCCGTTTATTCCGCTGTCTGTGGACCTGGCCGCCTAGTTGTCTTTATTAGCTTCACCTCAGCGGCATGAGATGTGACGTTGGAACGTTTGAGCAGTCCTGTCTGATGTGAGTGGTCGTGTTAGAATCACTTCATCTTCATCAGAACATTTGACTATCGGAGACGATAAAGTAACACCCTGACGCCCTCGTGACTCGTTTCGAGGAGCATTGCTTCATTTTTGAGTACATTTTTGCTGCTAACAATGGTCAGGGTAGAAGTAAGTCATCGTGGAAAGGAATAGGATGTATACCTATATCCAGCTGCCTTAATTACATACGGTGCTTGTGATTCTACCGTTTGAAGCATACGCACATATTGGCTGGTGTTACACTTAATGTTGGCTGACTGAGTGCTGTCATGCGCGTATCCGATCCAGTGGAGTTGTGTGTGCACTAGACGGTGTGGGATGAGGAGGAGTGTCATTAGCATAGGCATGTTCAAGGTATAGGGGCAAGTGTTTGGTGTACGCGGGCCTCCAACTTCGCACTCAAACACATGGCGATATGGAGCGTTTGACGCATTCCTTTTTTTTTAATGCAGCGTTTGATGCTGAGCTGATAAGCCCTACGCAGACACGGACAAAGGCGTGGTGTGGCCCAGTTTGCACCTTTAGTGCCGTAACGTTAATTGGCTTTGTGTTAGTAGCACGAGCGATTTTTTTGCGATGCGCTGCCTCTTCAGTGGTACACGGGTGGTGGTGCGAAACTGGGTATGACAGCCGTCGCAAGTAGTGTCTTGTCTCCGCCTTTCCCTCTACCTGTTATGGGTGCTGTTTTGAGAGGATTTCTTCTCTGATTATTTATTTATCCCCTCAGTTCTTGCTTAAACACAGACGCAGGATTCTCTTTACCCCATTCCAAATTGGCGAAAAGATGAAGTACTTTAACAAGAAAGACTACCTCAATAGGAATGGACACGAAGAACTGGCGCGTCGCATCAACTTGACGGAAACTCAGGTTGGTTAAGCTTTAAAGTGTTGCATGAATTTGTTTGGTGGACGGCTAATCGAATGTTGTGATTGATTGTCAACGATTGAATTGTCGAAACTCGTCATGTTTTGACTTTTCTGTTAAGTTGAGATGTGGTTCCAGAATCAGCGCTACGAAACAAAGAGGGTCGGTGGGAAAATTTCTAGCAATGCAATGCCTGTAACACAGTCAAATGTTCGTGACTTGGAGAGAATTCTCTGTCAACGGCTCACGCCTATTCATGGTACCTCCGATGTTGACCCGACGTCGTGGATGAGTTTCAAATGCGACGAGCCAATAGAAAGTGCGTTTTTGTTCGATTGGCTTTAATAAAACGCTTTTAGCGTTGTAATTGTCTTTCGTCTGGTCTCAGGCAACTACCCACACCCCAACCAGGAGCAGCAGAAGCAGTAGCAGCCATGTCCAAACACTTTTGGGTGACATTTGAAGTTCACTGGCTTAGATTTTCACCACCTTCATCGGCGCTGGCAGTAGTCTTTTAGTAAACATGCACACATCTGTGTGTGCATGTCCTACTGGTTCGTACTACGGCTATCGCAAGTGGAGTTCGAACAAATTCAGCTAGAGAAATAACGAAAGTCTTTATAGAATGCAACATAAGAACTACTACAATGTCAGCTAAAAGTGGCATTTTTGCTGTCAGCAGGACAGTGATTTGGGGCAGTCCTTGCAGGAAGCATGCAAGTGTGTTGATTTACCTTGATTCATTCGCATTGCCATTGACGTTCAGCAAGTGCTTTTGGCCACAGAGGTCAGAGTTTGACTTTGAGGTGCGACATTACCAGTCCTTCATTCAATATCCGCTCTCCACAATTGTGTCAAAGATCCGGTGTGAAGGATGTTGTTAGAGCTCATGCATAAGGCAGTACCCATCCATCTCGTCTCGCAAAACATGTGCACAAATGTTACTTTTATGGAGATATCAATTCAGACGGAGTGCCTCTATCATGGGCCGGTAAATTAAATCGATGTGCCCTCCAGCATGTTGCCTGGGAGAAGTGCAGTGAAGAAGATGAATGAAATAGATGCAAGATTTCTGCACCTTAGGTAATGCTACCATCACCATATGTGATGTAACCGCGCAGGAGAGCTTGGCAATTAGGAATGCTGCCTGCGCACACGGAGATTTTTTTAGCAACCTTCTTTGTGCCATGATGTATACTCACGCAGCCTGGTCCAAGTGATCCATTCGATCATGCATTATTAACGACTTCATAGAATGAGACTGGTTAATGAGAATAATGCATTGTGGGATATCGGGCTCAGGGGAACCTTAAGTCTGCAACCGAGTAGGAGTAGGAGGAGGAGTAGAGGGCGACTTTTAGTAGTTACACGTTGGTGCGATTTATAATGTTAACACATGTATGTTAGTTCATTATTGTTAGGTCCTGCGGCATCATCCACATCATAAAAGTCAAGTCGCAAATCTCGCAACTTACAATGCCGATGTATAGATGTGAAACAGCCGCGGAGATCGCGAAAGTTGTCAGCGTTTGAGGCTTCCTTTCCAATAAATGCAAGAACACTAATCGTGAAGACGGTTAATTTATTCTTATGTTTCTACTCTATACAAAGCATTAATAGCTAAGAGTATGGCATTGGGCTAGTTTTATTGGAATATTTTACGCATAGTTTGCAGACACTTATGATGCCAATGTTGCAGCGCCCAACATTGGCATGCTCGGATAGCTTTGGCATGTCCTAGCTATTTAGTTGACAGCGGGTCTATCTAGCAGGATTTTTCCGCTTCATTTACAAATGTCAAGCCCTACCAACTGTAAGGCAAGCATCTTTCTCTAAACTTTTCGCATGTGACTATTCACGGAACGCTTTGTGACGCCAACTTGCGTTGGCAATGCAAGTGACAGACAAGAATTCATTTCCCTACGCACATGTTGCAACCATTCGCTTCATCTAGTAAGGCATTCACAATAAATGTGAGTAAAAGTGGAGAAAATTATTGGAAGTTAGTGATAATTGGAAAAATTGGGTAAAGACTTGAACAAACGAATGTACCGTTGTGATGTTGCAGCGAATACAATTTTCGTCTCTCCCAACGCAACCGCAAAAGCACACTGCTGATGCAAAGGGAAAAGTGGACTGCACAACCACGCTCTCATTGACCGCCTTGCCACCATGTGTTTGCGGTCGACACTGCGAAGCAGGTCAGTTAGACCCAAGGACAAGTTGTTAAGCACCAAGTAAGAAAATGCTGAGGATTAAAAGCGATGTTAACTAAATGGCTAGGGCCCGATACTGTTTGTTGAGCATGTCAAGATTAAGCACTGCAACCATTGCTATAGAATGCAACATTACCTTGCGTGTATGGACCAGAAAAAGGGTGAGGCAGGCAGCTCTGTTTCTTTATAAATCGGTAAGGTCGTCTTGGAGCGATTGGCGTAAAATAAATAGTGGATTTTCCTAGTGAGAGAAAAGATGTATTGGCCGCCACGCTGCACAATGAATTTCCTCATCGCCGCTATGCAGCGTATTCAGGCGGTGCTCTTTTGAGTGCAAGGAAATGCGCAAGTAAAGTGGTCTGTCAAAAGTGTACTCAATTTTACCCTTAGTACGTGTAACATCCTTCTCAAGAAGAAGACCATGTGTAGCCGAATCCCGCAGTACCCTTAAGCAGGGACAACTAGATAAAATAAGCACCGAGGTCGACCGCGTGCAAGAGACACTCTTTAGGTCATTCATCCTTTGCTTGTCGCGACTGTGTCAAGCATGCTTTCAGACTACCCGTTCCATAACTATTACCTGTAGCCGTCTATTAATGGGTGGGATCGTTGACGTGGTCGTGCGAAGATCAGAGCGATGCGTTTGCACGCCTGTTAGTATACTCTAAACTTGAAGAAGAACGGGTCTCAGCAAAAACTTGATTTAGAGGATAATTACTAAAATGGATAGATTTTAACCATTTGCAAGCCATCGGTGATCAGATGGATGCTAATGGAACCAGGCTAAGGAAATGAGGTGTTGAATTCAAGGTGCTGATCAAGCTATTTTGTCCATGCGAAAGGGGATTTTGGGGAGTGCACTGATTTGTGGATCTTGAAAGTGGCATGGAACATGGAGCTAACTCTGCTGTACATAACTGCCGACCGCTTCTGAGGGTTAAGCATCGGCATCGCTCATGCTTGTGATACATCGACATGTGTGGGCTTCCACTTCCAAAAAACTTCATTTTAGCGACTTCCAACTCCACGCATAGCTCCCACGGGATAATCTTCAAAAGACATCAGTTTACTTGTTTGTATTAGAAAAATTAAGGTACACAAAATGGCTGCCATTTTGGCATGCTAACAGAACCACAAAACAGTTGGGGCAGCAAAACACCAACATTGCAGCCACCAAATGAAGACAGTTAAGGTCGGTCAGCAGGCGTTTTATAGAGAAAGCAGTAACTCGCTTTGCCAGTCTTATTAGTTTCTTGATATCCTCGCCTTCATCATCTTGCTTTTGGTCTGTTTTAGCACCAAGCTGATTTTCGGGCGAATTCGCCATCGCCCAAAATTGCTGCTTTGCCCTGACAACGTATCACTACCTTTTCCCGAAGGGGTTTACTTCAATAGTGAAACTGCTTATTGGGGCTCCTGTTGTGGTTGAGAGCTCTCGGCAGTTCCAAATCCTTCACTGAGGCTGTGTTATAGGCGCCTCATTGCTAGAAATTTCCCACCGGCCCTCCTTGTTTTGTAGCGCTGATTCTGGAACCACATCTTCACCCAACAGAAGAGTCAAAAGTATGACCATTTTTGACGATTCAATCGTAGGCGAGCGATCACTACACACTAAAAGCTGTCTATTAAGCATGTTCATTTAATAATTTAATGCTTGACCAATTTGAGTCCCCATCGAGTTGATGCGACGCACCGAACCTTTGCGTTCATGCGTATTGATGTAGTTTTTCTTTTTAAAGTATTTCATCGTCTTACCAATTTGGTACGGAGTAAAGAGAACCCTGCGTTTGCCTTGTCTTTGCGCCCCAGATACTGTCTGGCGTACCTGAAGTTGTTCTGCGGTCGGCAGTGTAAAGAAGCTTGCTGAATCAGGCATAGATACAGCAGCAGCAATTTGCTGGAAACGAAAGTGTGTTATAATTGAGGAGAGGTTTGTAGGAAGTTGTTGGCGCGTGCTTGGCGGTGGGAATGGTTGCTGCACCTTTGGCTGTAGCAGCTGCTGACTTAGCTCTGATGAGGTGTCAAATAGAAGTGGGTTTGGCGTTGGGAAGTTTAGCATCGTAGTGGTAATTAGAGGCTGGCTTTGGAGACAAAGACAAGTCGATGCAGGATGTCTGTTGTAGTACAGACTTCAGAGAGCTAGTCGATTTCGGAATGCGTGTGAAATGTACAGGCATTACCTGCTAAGGTATCTTATTTATTTGAAGAAGCCTCTACAATTTTTAGCCGTTCTAGTAAGGAAAGATTTAGTTGGGTTTGCTTGCTCTCGTGGTTGTTCTGTAGCAAATACATAAGAGGGAAGTGGATCTTATAAGTACTGGAGGCTTAGCCAGAGCAGAGACCATCTCTTCCGCCTTTTGTGAGGTAGAAGGTGTTGCTTGTTCCCCTTGCTGTTGCACGATTGGTAACAAAGCTGATACGGCTTCTTGTTAAGCATGCGATTTTGTCCCTCCTTTGAGTACAAATGGGCATTCCGCATTGATGCATCTGTACAAACAAAACGAGTGAAATAAGAACATGTGCATCTGCATGTAATTAGATGTTATCACCACATTTACTTGTGTCAAGTGCTTATTTATGCCTTAATGTTTGCGATGAGATAACCAAAGATTTAATTCTTCTGTAATACACGATGGTGGGTGCCCCAATCCCTCTAAGCGAAGCATCAGCTAACGGTCTAATCCGAAATTTCTGGCCTTATTCACCGTTAAGGAACAGATTTATTTGACCAATAGTTTAGTTAACATCTGTAGAGTGTCTTAAGGTCAAAGACGCCTCCAGAACCCTTTCAGTAAAGCAGAGCTCAATTTGTCTAAATGTTGACATGATCATAACCGGCACTCCTCATTAAAAGATCAGTGCTTCAGATGCCTGCGAAGGCAAAATACTTTTCACAACTTTTCGAAAGTTGCACTTGATTGCTGATCTTCATACACCCTGGACAATGGTGTTCTCGCTCACTCGCCTCTTTTTCCTTCCTCTACCCTTTCGATCAGGATTAGGCTCCACGCAGATTCCTTCCAAGGTGGCCCTTGCAAAATACTCACTGGAAAACTACATAATGGCCGTGCCTTCTTCGCGCACTCTTTAAATTTGTGTGTCATGCTTTCCTCCCAGAAGGCCACCATTTATCTCCTGTCTGGCTGGTAACCTCACTAGCATCCAGGAGACACGTGCGCACATTGCAAAGTTAAGATAATTGCTGGCACACATTGTAAGCAGCGCAGATTTTGTTAGAGCCGAATTCCACTGCTAAGTGGAAATAGAAGGCTCAACACTTCTACCCAGTGATTTTGCTTAGCGAGTTCATCCACCACGCAGACATCGCCAACTCAGAAGAATGGCATTAAAGCTCGGAACCACCGACGTTGTTTCTGCTACACACCTTATTTTAGAGACGATATTACGATCCCCAAGTGTTAGCATCTTTCTTTTCCCTTCCGCCATCTTAGTAACAACTTCCACAGCTGACAGGATACGGAAAAGGTGCGGTCAGGCTGACATCAGAAAGTGTCTTGAATCCAGTTCTACATGCATGTAATGAGTTTAGCTATTCTATCTTTCACCTCTGCATTGTATGCGACCTTCACTCAGTCGCCTGGTTGGCGTGTATTGAATGCTAATCATTAGAAAAATGCATTGAAACAAATCCCCATTACCACCTGTTTGTTCCGTCACTAACTGGAGATATGATTTACGCACTTCAAAGTTTGTTTGGATTTACAATTGAGAACGCACAGACAGAAGCTTAAATGCTTGATTTGGAAAACTGACCCAAGCAGTGCGTCATATGGGTGACTTAGAAACTAGGATTGCCTCATTTTCTAACCAGTTCGTTGCCAGGGCAACAGCGTTAATCTAGCTAAAGAAGAATTTCCGTACTCATTAGACAGAAATTCATTTATAATTTATGTGTATTTTTTAAAACGACAAATAAATCACTGGGCAACTAAAAGGGAATTTCGCACATGGAATGGGGCCGATGCGCGCTTTAATTCTGACAGGTTTAGTAATTTTGCAGAGCCCAATCAGAAGGCGATTTTCATAATACGAGTTGATTGTGGAGAACCTTGCAAATGCACACGATTGCGATAATTGTTAGGCAAGGGTTTTACAAAATGTAGATGCTCTAAAACACACAATGCTGCGTTAAGGTGATTGGCTTAACTGAGCCAAGTATGCGCTCATTACTTCGCACTGATTGGACGCAGTAGGGATCGGCATGGTTGTAAAATTAATGGTCTGGTGGCGGTCGACCAATCACTGCCTTCTGACTTGGGATCGCATCCAAAAGTGTAAATCCAGTTTAGAATATTCGTGCGACAAAGATACAAATTGGAAGACTATTCTGCTTTACTTTACGCAGAAGTCAGTGCAAGCACAATGGGTAGCAGATTAGCAAAAATGGTCCGTTCCAGTAAATAGCCTTTTATAAAATCACAATTAAAGAAGGACAGGGGCAATCAATTTCAATGAAAATAGAACCGATGAGCTTTTAATGTATAATTTTGTTACTTAAAGCAAAATGCAAATCTGTGGTCCGTGAAGACATTACAAATGTTTAAAATGCTAAATTACGCGTTCTTCGATCCCAGTAGGCAACGGTTTGCACACCCCCCCGCCCAAATTTGAACCCTAGAATGGCATCATTCTTAGTGGTCTTCTACAGTCTGCAAATATTGTTTACATACCATCGCTAAATTGCTTGTGCTCTTAAAGCAAGCAGCCCGAAATCCATTGCCGTAATTTCCATCAAACTTCGAGTTCTCAGATCTCGATACCGCTTCAACCCACGCTATCATCACACGACATGAGGTGATGAGGAATTTCGCTTAAAAGGATATGAAGGATTGAGGATGAAAAACTAACGCGGTGTCTAGATCCTATCCAAACGCAAAGGCTGAAAGAAGGCGATTCTTGCAGGAGAAGGTCTTGCGCCGCCATGCATCAGGTATTCATAATTTCCCCAAACATTACCGACTAGATGTAATTCAGCAACAAATGCTTGCTCTAAGTCTACATCTGCATCAGCGGTTGGGAAAAAAGAAAGTGCAGACTATCAAGGCAGTGGCTGAATGATTTTTGAGTCTGACCATCAAACGCTGCATTGCAAAACTACTTCTCATCACAAGTCAGTCACTCAGTTGGCAAGCAATCGGAAATGCAATAGAAGAAAATGTAGTTATGATAGATTTGAAAGCATATTTTTGATTGTCCTACATGTGTGACACTTATTTAGCGAGTCTTCACAATACTCCCAATTGATGCAAGTGTTAGTGGTTGTTTCGCCATCACAGTTATTTGTTGCTGAGAGCCCTTAGCACTCCAACATCCGATTCTTGCGCTGCCAAAAATAGGGAAATTTTAACTTGTTAAGTAGTGTATCCGTCATGAGAATGTTACTTTTCAAGTTGCTTCTCCATCGCACTCGTATCCAATCACCATAGCGGAAAAGAAATCAAGATTTGACAATCTAGGTAATGCGGAGCACTTTAAAGCACACAAGTATCAATAGTCCTTTGTATTGTCTTCCGCCTCCGTTACACGCGCAATGATGCACGAGTGTCAGCTGACACCACGAACCACCGATCGAGTGAAAAACAAATCATACGGCATTCTCCCGCCTTCTACCATTCATCTTGCATCCCAAGTTATCGTCGTTTCTACCACCCAATTCTTCATCTGTGCCTCAGTACCCTTGCGTTAGTTACTCACCTTTGGTATGCCTCTCAGCCTCCATCACCACTGCTTCCTTCTCAATCTCCCTGATATCCTAACCGCACACTTCACCGTTTTAACGCCAAAAGACCAGAAGAGATTAAAAGCATAAAAATTATGGGTAAGTTATGTCATTAGCTTCTTCTCCTCCTCCCTATCCCCATTTTCGTCACAACCAGCATCTTCGTGTGTTTCACTCATCAAGGTAGAACTATGAGTAGCGTCCTCGAGTGTGGCGTTCAATAGAAACTTATATTCCTTCCACAAAATTAATTTCTGCATACCCTACTCGATTACATGGCTAGGAAAGTGGGTCAATAGAGAAATTTACGAACATGCAGAGGAAAAAAATAAGAAATTCAGTGCCCCAGCACCGTGCAGAGACATCCCCATGTTGACCTTCTCCATCCTTTCCTCTACTTACTCTCCGCAAACCCCTCGCTTTTGTCTCGCACCCAGTCATTCTTTGGTCGCTTATGGTCGAAAAGTCATATTGCTCTGCCTAGGTTGGTGAGGTTTGCTCACCGCCATTGCACTCCTTGGTGCAAGACAACGACAGGTCTTTGCATGAAATTAGAGTAACCGGCAGAATCGCACCTTTGCTCAGGCCATAGTAATCGCAAGGGGTGAGTTTCCAATGCATACTAGACGTTTTCTGAAGAAAACTGAGGACGAGCAGTCGTAAGGAGGCAGCGCATTTAAGTCAAAGCACATTAGTATCGGCGGTTCTTCTCATTCTCTTCCTCCTTTGTATGCAATACGATGCACGCAACTTAATCAAGTCACGAAAGCACAAAAGTGAGTGACGCCTATTCCCTCAAAACCACCTACAGGTGATACTGTCTGAAGTTTACGCCAGACGGCACTAGGCGACACCACACGATACGTGTTGCAATCGGAAAAATAAGGTAAGAAGCTGAATTGTAGGAATTATTCACTCCTCTTTTCCGTATGTATTTTTATGCGAGGAGCACAAACGGTATGACATTAGGTAAGACGCAGTACGCGTGAGTGTATAGAGCGCAGTATGCGAATAAGGAGACACTCACCGAAGATGCGTTGGAGTGGCACATGAGAGAGGAGGCGTAGACAAGAGAGCTCCTCTCCATTAATTCCCAAGACGTCATCAGGTCTACTTCTAGTCAGCGTGCCTTGATTCCTAATGTCTGAGCGGTGGAAAGGGAACACTACAACTCTCCTTGAAATGAGTTGTGTCGAGTTGATTAAGTGGGTCAATTTAAGTAGTCTTACTCGAGATTGTCATAATTTAGCCTTAGTAGCTAATCTTGCCCATTGTGACTCAGTCCAAATCAGCCATGCTTAGACGTACGCACCGCGCTACAGTTCTTCCGCGGTGGGACATGAATATTGAGCAAGTTGTTGTACACCAGCAGTTCTTTTGATGCTTGTGCTGCTGCTGCTGCTGCTGCTTATTTCGGGGTGCGAGAGGTATGAAGTAAGTGCAGCGCAGCAAGCGTAGTGCAGGATTGAATTTCGCCTTAAGAAATCGGCAATTTACCCCTAAAAATCGCTACTGGGTTAACAAAGAGGCTTTCCTGATGCGAACGGCAATGGCCGTCCATTCGCCATCGGCAGGAGCAAAGTAATAAGGATTTTAAGCTGAAAGAGACAAAAGAATGGCTGAGATTAGAGCAAAGAGGTAAGAAGTCGTGCGTAAGGAACTGTGACGCAGCGTTCTTCATTTCTTCCCTAGTTTTCCCCATTCTTTTCTACACTAATACATTTGCGTCCTCATCTAGCTATGTGAGTAAACGACAAAGGAACTGGCTTGAGAAAAAGTATCTGGCTAGTCATAGTCCTATTTTCTGTGATTTATACCGGACATTAGATGTGACAATATTGAAACGACTCACACAAATGAAGTGAAGAATGAGAGCAGCATACGGATGGATCTTGAATAAAAGGAAAGAGAAAGCAGGAACAGGTATGGAAAGAGCAAATTACCCGCATAATGTTATTAATGGGGAAGGAAGACAAGTGTTTGGGAAGCATGAAATATCTTCCTGCTCTCTCAAACAATCTATTCTTAAAACTGCACTGCCTGATTTACTCTAATCGACTTGACTTTCTTCGTTCCATATTCTCACACAGTCGCATCGTCACTGCTCAAATCCAAACCATTTCATTCTTGCCCTGAGTGCACAAATCCCTTCCTACTTTCAAATTGTCCTTTTTTTACCATATTCTCTCAAATCCCTTTGCCAATGTAAACAATTTGCATTCTGATTACATCTAAATTGACAGATTTTGTAACGAAAAATGTTGCAAGATTTTCCAAAGGAAGTAAGCTGCCAAATCTCGATTCTAAGCAACGCTCGACCAAAAGAGTTTGAAGAGAGCGCATTTCTAGAGCCGTAGTGTCCCAGCTTTCCTTGACGCACTAGACGCCCTACACATCAGCCACACCTACGTTGTCCGAGCTTAAAACGAGAACTGCAGTAACTTTCTTTGCTAAAACGGAATCCCTACATATCAGAAGCGCCAAAATTAATCGATTTATGAACAAGAACTGCCGCAAGCAACTAACGAAGGAAGCAGAATGCTGAGTTCTAGTTCTAACCCCATTGAAAGCGTTCGCAGAATAAAATGAGCACATAACTTTCAATTTGGATCATTTCTGGCAGCAGAGGTACCCAATCGTTCAAGCGAACGTTATCAATCATCTGTGTCAAACTAGGCGCTCAATCATCGACCAGAGCTTTCTTTTTACAAGTTGATAGGAGAATTGCCGCAAGTAACCACAAAATGGTATAAGCTGCTAGATTATAATTCGAATCGAATCTGGATCCAAATAAACAGAATATAACGCAGCTCTATATGCTTGCATTATTTTGGCTTTCTTTGCCAAAATAGTCCACTTAACTGTCGGTTGAGTCAGCAACGAGGTGCTAAATGCGAAGAGCGTAGGCGACCTAAGTGCAAGCATCGAGGGCGCCGCTATCGCCACCTCTTTCTGACGCAGACGGATTGCAGACGAAGGAGGCGGAGGCTTACAACTACACCAGCTCATAGAAGCCTTCTCTGCAAAAAAAACGCTGACGCTAAGCCGGTAATATTTAGTAGCAGTTCATATCCTTTTAATCACCTCCGCAGGTGTGCTTGTGTTTAGTTCACACGCCACTCGTGTTCCCAACACCATCCTCCTGCCAGTGACTTGAGTAGACCTGTGGATGGTTTAACCCAACGGGAAAATAGCATCACTCACAAAGGAAACAAGTGCTGGCGATGCAGACAATCACTCGGTGGCACAGTTTTGAGGTGCCACTAAAACTACTACTACTGCCGAAGTGGTGTTTTAAAGTTCTGACGACCTGATACAACACTTTCTAGCAGAGAGATGGAAGCATTACAGAAGACAACGTTGCGAAAAGGCGGGTACTCAAGATTGAAGTAAAAGACCTTTCAAATGCTGCAATTTGTGTCCACCAAGAACTGTGCGGTCAATAAAAAATAAATGACCTAAACAAAGGACTGAACACTAGTACTACCATTCTCTTTGGAATGCACTTTAACGCCTCTGCTTGCATTCCATTAAACAAATCAAAACATCCAACAACAAATGCAATTGCAAACTTCCGAAACGCTTAAATCGGGTCAGCAAAGTAACGCCCAGTCACAGATTTGTGTAGCCGTGAGCCCATGTATCGCAGAATTAGACCTGGCACTTCCTCTTGGAGTAAAATTTTAATGTATTTGTTTATGCATGATCGAAAAGCCTTTTGTGGTGATGAGGTTGCAAGCAAGACAAAATTTAGCTAATTCTACTTAAGTTTTAGTGAATCCTTACTAGAGAAAGGCAATGGCAACACCTAGAAGAATAGTAACAGGAGCACTGCACCATGCGTTTACGAAAAGAGTCTGCCCATTTAATGGGAAAATTCACCACAGTACACAAGTCTACGGTTGTATTGCCGAGAAAATAATCACACTACATTTAGGTTTGTTTATCTAATGGGTTGAACCCAATTCCAAAAACACAAAAGACAATTAGTCTTTATCAGTTTTGCTGTTAACTTTGTAAACAACCTTCCTGCTAGCCTTGATTTGGTGCTGAGAAGCGCACGTCACGTATGCATGCTACGTAACAGCAAAAATGAATCCGATCGGGGCTGTGGAAACCACTTCCTACATGCCTAAGGGCAATACAAAATAAGGCGGGAATAGGGCGAACTACACGCTTACATAGCTAAGACGATCACTTCACTGTCCAGGTGAACCAACCTAAGGATAGGCGTTGGCTGCATCCACGCCTTCTGCCACAATGTTGCATTAGTCACAGTGACGGATACCTGTGATGGAGGACGAGACTATAGTGTAGAACATCACACCGTCCCAACCCCACATGACGGCAAATTCGGCATCCCATCCATTGTAGGGGCAAGCAATGTCTACTTTGTGGCTACCATGAAAACGACGTATACACCGATTTGCAATGAAGGCACGCATGTACTGGAGCAGCTCAAAGTCACCCTGATGATTGCTTGCAAGATTTTTTAACTTGGCAGGATCAGTCATTTCATGAGACCGTGAATACATTGATAAACACTACGTCGCTGAAATGAAACCTTGTAATGCTGTTATTATTTTGGAGTGGATGCGGCCTCTACTTTAATGTGCTCAGTAGTTGATGTTGACAGAATCAGAACAGGGGTTGTCGCCCAGACGTAGCAAGGATGCTTTAAGGTGTCATCATCAAAAAATTGATTTCAAGTGTATAAAATGAATGAATTGAGGCCTATAAGTGAAAAATGATTTTACAAAGTCAAAAACTATTAGACGAAGCAGTGCTATATTAGGGTGGTATATATTTAAGATGAGTTTTAAAGCCTTACACAGTCCCCAAAATAGGCAAATCAGATATGTCGGAGTAACAAAAGATGAGATCTGCATAAACACCTCAACTGTACTTCCTTGCCGCTTTTTTGGAAGATGACAATCACCTCAAACGACCGTTAAGTTATGCCCGTCACATGTACGAAGACCAAGAATTCTATACTGCAGCCCATTTGCTCATTCTCTAGTCACAATTGCAGGTCAGCTCTATTCACTCTATGAACAAATGACCATAAAACTCAATTCGACACATTAGTAGTACTTATGGAACTAGATTTTTTTGGCTGGAGTTGTTTTCTCTCTTTAACGCCTCTGCCTAACAAGAGCTAAATGGACCAACCCTCTCCCATTATACTACACCTTTTTGGCTCTTAACTATAAACCAAGTAAATTAACATATGATTTTGCCATTTGGTTTCATCTTACCTATCTCTGCATTCTTATTTATCCTTGCTTTATTCCTTTGATGCATTGTTCTGCGTTTGTCTACATTTACACCTTCTCAACTGTTGAAATGCAAATCCACACAAGTCATTATTATTCATTTAAAACAAGTTACAACACTCTACGCTTCTCTGTCCACTTTATATAAAGTCAGCTAACCTCGCAAGAATTTAACGTGTACTGCTCCTACTTCGATCCATCGGTTTCATGCCAGCCTGTTAGTACGCGACTTACTAACCCGTTTCTGCATCAACCAGCACTTGTGCTTCTGCCAATTTATCTCATGTGCATCTGTGATACCTCGCCCACTGAAATCATAGTCATCTGCGCTCTATCTTGTGACACTGTGCACGGTGCTACAACGTTGAAGCAAGCATTCATGGATAGCGGCTTTACGTTCTTCTGTCCCACTTGGTTTCCTCTTCGCAGCACATACGTAGTTTCCCCTGACTATTTTCAATCGGTTGGCTTAACATTTCCGCATAGGCAACCAGATGTAGAGTTTTACGAAAAGACGGAGCCAGTGACCATGGATATGCTGAACAGACCGTCACTGAATGGTTGAGGAAGTGCAGTACAGAGCGGCGGATTAGACCTTTTTAAAATAATTATAAGAAGTGTATGACACGTACCTTATTTTTTTCTAATGTAACAGTGACCCACGGAATCGCTGCTTTTAGGCTTAAACCATATGAAATTACCCTAATATAATCAATGGTGAGGTTAGTTTGATACACGTCAACCGCGCATATCCATCCTCACGAACGTCAACAAAAGCAATTTCGTCGGTCTTAGCGCATTATCATATTGCGCTGACTACAGTCGCAGATCGGTCGCGGAGTCAGGAATCTTATTCGGAAACGCTGCAGCAATTGGAAGATCCACCACGTACATTCTCACACTTCGTTCACGTTTCCTTTCAAAATCTAATTCCATTTGTAGCACGCTTTTTATTGCGATGGAATCGTTGACTTAGTTGCTAACACATCACTTCCATCACGTATTACCTGCTAAAGGCATTTTCGATGCGAGTATTACCAAAGTATCAACAATCTATTCCTGACGCTAATCACGTATCCTCGGAGACGTTCACATGATTGTGTGGATATGCAATTTTTGGCCAGAAGGAGTAGGATGTGTTAGCACATTTTTCCTTCAAGTGTGAATGCTCTGCTTTTACTGGTCGCCTAATCGCAGACGGATCTCATTTACTTGAAGACTTCCGCAATGTAACTAAGGAAATAAGTGACTGCACAAGAAGTAAGGTCTCAATTTGCAGTCTGTCAACAAAGCAGAAGGACAACAGTTGCCTGTTTTCTCCTCTGACGCCATCCTATGCATAGCTGATTGTAAAAGCGTCCAGCGTTAGCAAATACATGCGGCCCAAATTAGCGCATGAATCCATATCACCCGAGATATGATTTCTCACTCAGCAGCTAGCGCCGTCGCTTTTAATTAAACTCTAGGCACAAACCACTGTTTCATGTAGAGGTGCGGATTCTCCATAAAATATTAGGCTGTCTAATTACTAATGGAATTAATAACAGCGACTACTTATCTTGCCAATTCAGGGCACAGGTTTCAATGCGTTCACTGATCGACAATTATGCAGCACTGTAATTTAGATGGGATGGTTTTATTCCTGCGTGGCACTTCGGTGATCTTTTCTCGGGAGTCTCAGGAGGTTTTGATTCCGTTTGACTAAAGATGACGGGCAATGGAATAAGTAATGCAAAGCGAAGTGAGTGCTGCAAGGAGCAAAGTATACGCGAACTTGTGCGGAAAATATTTGTATTTGCAAAACTACTTCCAACTCGTCAGTAGGCAAGTCAGATTACGTTGACAACGCAGTGGGGTTCAGATCGATGCGGAATGAGGAGGTGCATAAGTAGGAATAAAAGAAGCCACACTCTGCATCAAGCAATGCTCCAATCATAGTATCTTATGCTTCGACCGCGCAGAATCGTACTCAACACGACAAACACCAGATCTTTGACCTCAATACAGATAAAAAGCATCTTCGATAAAAGCAAGATTGTACAAATCTTGATAATTACATCACAAACTAAGCAAATCCAATCACAAAGCCAAGCATTCTACAAAGTGTCCTAGCTAATTAAATTGCGATTCTTGCATCCGCCTCCAAATTACATCCTGGCACACCCATTCGAAAATGTCCCTGCGCTGCATAATGTGACTGTTACAGTCTTGAACATGCCAAATGCGCCAGTTTATTGGCGTGGTCATTAGAGGCGAATCATTAAAGAAACCGAGTTTTTTCGCATAGCCCATGAAGAGCTCCATTCCACTTTCCTCTCTCCTCCTCACATCGTCTATAATTACAATCCCAAAAGTGTGTCTGGCCGACAAGGTCCTCAGTATGGCTTGCGGCTCGATAACAATATTTAAGCTGTGTCTTGTGAAGAGAGACAGCTTAAGTACATAGAGAATGCAGTCGAATGCAGTAAATCGTGGCATTTGGCTACTTAGGATCCCCTCCAATTCACTGCCAACAAGTTGAAAGTCGGTAGACCCTGGAGGACGATAATAGACATTTTCGGGAGGGCGGTAATCTGTTGGCCGAGTGTATATTGATTTGGAGTCGGTAGAGTTAACAATGTTCAGAGAGAAATAAGTGTCCAGCTCCAATGGATGTATAGGGCGGAAAACGTTCCCCCACTTTGTCAAGATGGAAAGAACTAGAAGGCATGCGACGCCATCGTACGCACCATGAGGAGCTCGAATCAGTGGGAATTGAAGGCCAAACTGCATTTGACTGAAGTGCTGCTCAACGGCTTTGTAAATGTCTGCAGTGCGCGGAAGTGACTCGTCTGAATACAGCGTTGTGCAAACTTGTCTGTCAATCCATCTCCACTTGCTGATGTATAAGTAGGGCGTTTGTAGGAAGAGAATCCACTCCCAGCTTGGAATCGCTGTGCAAACATTCACTATGTCAATAACACCAAGGTAGTTGCGCAACATTTCAACTAAATCTCGACGGAGGTCCGTGATCTTCTTATTGTTTGATCTCACCTGCAAAATGCATTCATTACTTAACTGTCGAGTAGAACTACTCAAACTGCAATGAAAGCGAACAATTTAACATATCTTACTCGGTAAATCATTTATTTAGAGAGTCTGAGAGGTTCAACTTACTTCCAACTCCATTTCACAGGTTCTGGCGGAAGCTTTAGAGTTCTCGTAAAGTGAGTCAGGTTTGAGTGGGTGCGGGAACACAAATCGTC
This sequence comes from Taenia hydatigena, assembly GCA_036345935.2. NCBI lineage: Eukaryota > Metazoa > Platyhelminthes > Cestoda > Cyclophyllidea > Taeniidae > Taenia > Taenia hydatigena. The sequence continues at coordinate 178 of JADWOT020001038.1, read as the reverse complement.
TTCGCCGTTGGGACGCGAGAGGTAGCCAACCTTGCGAGTGCCACTTAAACGCAATTTAGGGAATGACCATGTTTACTCACAGACGTGAAATCACACCTCGTTGTGGAAAAACGCATTTAAATTTTAGAAAGCTTTGTGCATAAGGAACGATCAGGGATGTACTCAGCTAGACGTATCT
>JADWOT020001907.1:0-60000 GCA_036345935.2 Taenia hydatigena | reverse complement strand
AGCATTGGCAGCTAGCGAATGAACGTGTTGTGGGAGAAAACTTATTTAACCTGTGTTTTGAGCTGATGTCCTGAGAATCAAAGATGATTCTGTACATAGTAGGGCTGGTGAGCTTCAAATCTGACTAATTCTACCAAGGTGATGACCATTGGAGCCTTGCAAAGCAATAGGGATGTATGTCGCCTGTTCTAGGGCAGCAGGATTTTTGACCAGCATGGTTTGCACCTGTAAATTCACGCAGAGCTGTAGACAAATACCTTATGATTTTATTTAACTTTTCGACTTTGATTAAAACTTATGCTTTAAAGCAAATTTCATATAAAATCCAGATACGGATCAATCACTATACTGCTTAAGTGCTACCCAATTCGTAGTGAGTTCTTACCCACAAGCAACGACAAAGTTGTCACCGCACGACAATGACTAAACCATACCTAGTGGGTCTAATGGAGTTATTTTTGACATTGTTCATGCTTCTGCTACCATTAGACTTTGCTACAAAGTTCGTGTACGCTGCAGAAGCCTAAAAGACCTGAAATAATTGCGTCTAGCTAGCTTTAATAATATGCCTGGAGCCGGTGTAAAATGCACCGCTTTTGTACCATAATAAATTGTTAATCAAGGACTGAATGAAGTGCTTTTGTATGTGCTAGTTAAATTCGAAGTATTTATTTGAACCAGCCTGAAGAGTAGAGCAATTTGCAGGGTGCTGCCACTAAAGGCTGCCGCAAACGACTGCCGGAAGGATTATCTTCAGTCTACTTCAACCTTCTCTTTACGCGAATTGGCATTCTAGGAGTGTAATGACTCTTCATTTATTTCTATCTTATAATCCGGAAGCAACAACCTAAATCAGTGTTTTCCAGCTGATCTTAACTGGTAAATCAAGGGCGGTGTTAATTACTGCTTCACGTCTGTTACATCACCTGCGATTGCCATTTTGGACACGCTCACGTACATTCAGTAATCATGACAGAGGGACAACTTGGGCGTGATCACCAAGAAACCATCAGCATTCATTTGTCTTTGACAGCCACAACTTCTGTCCCCCCACTTAAACAATACAATGAAGTGATAATCTGATAAATGGAATTTGCCTTTTTTGCTTGCCGAGCAAAATCGTATTTTTTTATGCGTTTGTAGCAAAAAATTATTGATAAGCCAACGAATGTAGGGAAGAGATTTTATTCGTTGCTGCATATCTTCCTTTTCCAGTATTTCCCTCAACAAGGAATGCCTTGAAATTGAACATATTGAGCTCATGATCTCAGAGTTGTTTCAACTGTGACTTTAGGAATGGAAAGTTTTGCGCCCTGATTATTCAAACCTGGTTACGGCAACACGGAGCCATATCTCAAGGCATTACGCCGTGTAATTGCATAGATTGATCTACAATTCTGCAGCTACTTACTCGCCACAACAAACTCTTGGTGTAATAAGGTACAGTGAACATCCTAGCATCTAGCTGAAGTCAAAGTCCCTGTGTGACCTCATTAGCATGAGACTTCGGATCATCCATGTACGGAAAGGGTCCTTTTGCTGTGGTTCGGCATGAAATATTGTTTGGAAGAGATGTCTCGCCACAGGTTACTTACCAATTTTCAATATTCTTATTACAATTTCTAAAATGCACAATGGCGCACTGATTAATTGTTCCAGAATAGGTGTTAAGGCAGAGCAAGCACTTTTCATGCTACGCTACCTCCAATATTTAATGTTGCGAAAGATAAAAGAGAATCAGACTTGATGTGATCTCCTGAGGATGAAGTAGAGCCTTTGACGCGTGATTTGGTCAATGGATCGTTCAAAGGAATGGCGGTGATGTAAGTCATGCAGGGTGCTTGGAAAAGATGCAATTTATACCACAAATTAGTCAGCGTAGCAGCTCTACTTCATAAAGTAAGCGCAAGCGAAGAGCTGGATGCTCCCATTTATCGTCTTCTTTGGCGTTCTAGATCATGGTGGATTTCGGAATCGATGAGTGTTCTTGAAACAGTGAATCGTAGATTAATCCCATTTTTCATCGTCCAGAATGTCACGTCTTCTTCAAACATGATGCGCCTTGTAAGTGATTTAACGTCGCTACCCTTCGTCTAAAGCATCTACCCTGGACATAGGAGACATATCTCACACCTTCATTTGACCCGAGTTTGTTATGTGAGGGATAGTATTTCAGAATAAAACAGTCCTTGTCTAAGCCCCTATTCGATCGCCAAGATGACAATTTATTTTAAATGAACTTATCCGGCTTGGCATAATTGCTGATTCGGCAGCAGCGAAATGCAGACTATTTTAAATCCGTAACAAATCCTATGCTCATCTGAATTTTAACTTCGGTTTTTGGCTTAAATCTTTCATACCCAACTAAATTCATTCCATTAAAAAATCAAGAACAAGGGTAGTTAAAAGGTCCCACAGACCAGGATGCCTGATAGCGCAAGCCGATCCTGTGGTAAAGTTTTAGCAGAAAGAATTTAGATCCACCGGACTACTTTAGCCTACGAATCTATCTTTATGTTTTTGCGATTATATGGAGACATCTATGTAATCCATCAAAATTGGTTCTAAGTAGTTAATGAGATCAACGCTTTTGGAAAATTGATCCTTTTGCCTCGCTTAGGAATTGTAGGGTACAACCGAAACCTCAAATTTTACCTGTGACAATGCTGTGCCCCAGATACGGCCCAATCATCGCGAGGCTGCGCTAGGCGTTCAACATAATTCCCATTGAGAAAGCTTTAAAGCTTTAAGGCTAAAAGACCTCTTTGATCCCGTCTTAGGATCAATGCGTCTCACACAAGCACTCAACTTTGACCCAGTATTGGCAGTGGTGGTTCACGACGCGGCCCACTGGAACACATCATACATGTTGATGGATATCTCATCTCGCTAATGGTCAGGCATAAAAACATATTCCTTACAGCGGATTCGCTAACATCAATTATTTATTAGAAGAAGGCAATTAACAATATGCTTCTCGAGACTTCCTCCACTTGCCGATTCCGCTCCATGCTATACGTGGTAAATTCTGCAAAGCAGTGCCATTGTAGGCGCCATCCACTATGTCGATCAAAGTGTCGTATGACCGTAATAACTTCTACCGCCTCAGATGTGACGCATCGGTCTCCAGGATACTAAGTCGGCTACATGCGATCATTTTGAGCACTTTGTGAACGGTCTTTATATGCGGGACAATGACGATTTAGGAGGTGATTAAGGAGAGGAAGAGGTTATTTTGATAAAGGTTCCCACAATTTAGCTCTTTCTACCCACTAAAGGGAATTCAAGTCAGCAGTTAGTTAAGCTAGACGGTTAGTTGCCCATTGCCCAACCCTGCACTTGGAATTATTTTTCTTGTCTAGAACTAATTCACCACAACTCAGCACGGACTTTAAAACTATTACAAGCTCGGAGGAGTAGTGTACATATGTGCCAACTTGACAGCATGCAGGACCATTTACACAAGCTTTGTTTAATAGGTAGGGATGACATGACGTGTGTGAAATAAGTTAACTATCACTGACTCTGATAATGGGCTAATCGCAAAGCAATCGAGTTGGTTAGCTTCGATTCGGGACGATTTGCGTTTCAGAACAAAATGCTTCAACTGGCTTTATTAACTGGCTTCAAAACACGCTCAAGTATTAATTACCTTCTCACAAAATAAGGTGATGTCATTGAGACTCGGCCTTGTAAAAGAGAGTATTAGCAGATGTGCGTCGACAATAAATCGTCTTAGCAATGCAGTAATCTTAAACATTTCTCTGCTTCACAGCCTCAACATGCACATTTTATCAGGTACAAGAATATAAACCTGAAGATCGCGTTATTACTTAGTTGAAACACATGAAGGATTGGCAGCCGATCACTTGTCAATTGTCATATTTTTATGTAACCAATGCCAATGCAGAGACCTATAAGCTTTGTTAAGAGGACTGTTCGCTCAATCAAAATGGCTCTTAGGGGTTTGAACTAGATAGGATGGTGCGCTACATGAATTAAAACTCAGCACACACTAATGCAGAGAATTTGGTCTCTCTAAAGCCGTAACACCTAAATAGAATGCATACTTTTTGCAAAAAGGCGGAATTTTATCTGTTAGTGTGGCCTAGTAGTTAGCCAGCTCATTGAAGGCAATATGGCTAACTAAGTTTGCTCAGCCCAAACCTAGATCCAAATTAGCGATGCAGGTCGAATGGCACAATGATTGTCCCTGGACAGACCTTCGATGCCCTATCCTAGGATCAATGCTGCAATGGTGGATGCTAGGGCATGGCTACACGGCAGTTTGTGAGACAAATGACGGAGGCCGGACCCATGTCAGATGACATAATTACGAGACATGGACACAGATTAGGGCAACTTTGGGAGTCAAATGACGCGATGCCGATTACTGAGGCAGAGTTCAAGGTCATTATTAGTGGCTAATCCCAAAATAGCAAACTAAAGGACTCGGCTCAAGGTTATTTCGAGGTTAAAGACGCAAAAATAGGTTCCGGACAGGGCTCATATTCTTTTTATGCAGTAACTAGCTTAGTGGCGAATGTTCGGATACAAATTAATGTGATTTTATAAGTCAAATGACGTTTTAATAGAGCCCTAAAATGATTACGTAACACTAGGGGTGTAAAAATACGTTGCAATAGACTCCTGCATAAAGTTCAGGGCTATTGTGGCAGTCAACCGAGAGATAAATGAACGCTCGGACAGAGCTGAAAGCCATCTCAGGGTAAAATGGTGCATTACTAGACCCTTAGAGACAATTCTAAATAAATTTAAGGGTCAAGTGGCGTAACAGTGCACCGCTAAGTAGGGTTTATGGTCGTTTTTGTGGTCACGAAAACAAACAACTGCTGCACAGTCCCTCTTTTTTTATTTTCTTAATCAACATTCAACGTCACCCATTACAACGTAGTCAACGACAAAAGAGAGCACATGCGAGGCATTTGCGCCAGTCTTCAAGTTTCCATGCGATCGAAGAGATACTTGAGGTAAGAGTCACCTGCCTTCCGTGGCAATACTAACCTGGCTGGAGTCCCTTCCAGTTTAGAGAATGGATTCACAGACCGAAAATTTTGCAAAACATTAAGCGCAGTCATAGCTAGATGCAAGACTGAAATACTCTTTTAATACGGGATTTGGTTAAGCTGCGCACTCTATCGCGGATCACCAATGACCAAGAAAACCAGCCTTTACATTTGTCAACAGTCTATCAGTTCAAATCACAGTTAAGATAAGTACCTTCCCGTACACCACATTTTGCTGCCGGCCACTCATCTGGATACACCTAATTATGAGCTAATGAAGCTTTTTTGCTTAAACTGCCCCAAATCTTTAATGTATAAAAAGATTTGGCGAAATCTAACTGTCTTCCACATGATGAGAAGGAGCGGTTTACATCCGCAGATTAATGTAATCATGGTTCGAACTGCACTTAAATGGCACTCTTAAGGTTGATTATCTCTCGCCTCCCAATGGTGAAGACGATTAGGGGTCCACCTCGCATTCCTTTTTTACTCACGCTGCGAGAGCTTCAAAGCGTTCGTCAGAAATCACGACATGGAGCTGGAAGTGAGTTGAGTCTACCAGGCTATCTGAAAATCTGTTCCCTCAGTTTAACTGCAAGCTACGGCCTAGGTGTCTTCTACTTTTTGCATATCACCAAGCATTATGCATTTGATAATTTGTTTCCATTCTGCCTAGAATATTCCTAGTTGTCAGTTAATTACCGACTGCACCTTCCAGACTGATTGGCAAAATAAGAAGATCATAGACCTCCGTCCAGATTTGGTTAAAATGTTGTGCAAATACCTCGGCGTTGTTGACATAGTGAATGTTTGCACAGCGATTCCAAGCTGGGAGTGGATTCTCTTCCTACAAACGCCCTACTCATACATCAGCAAGTGGAAGTGGATTGATAGACGAGTCTACACCACGTTGTATTCAGACGTGTCACCTCTGCGCATTGCAGACATTTACAAAGCCGTTGAGCAGCACTTTAATCAAATGCAATTTGACCTTCAGTTCTCACAAATTCGAGCTCCTTACGGTGCGTATGAAACAGTCAGTTGCCTTATATACATTTCCATCTTGGCAAAGAGAGGCAGAGCACCTTATCCTGTGCATCCGTTGCATGTCAACAGCAATGTATTTCTCAACATAGTAAATTCCACTTGTTCCACATCGGTATACGTTCAGACTCATCGTTACCTCCCTCAGACACATATCTTTTATCTTTCTCCAGATACTGGTAATGTAGTACTTCGTGGCGATTCGTACGAGAGATGCCTGAGTAAAGCGCAATTTGCCGCGTTTGATTGCGTTCTCTATGCACTTGAGCTTTCACTGTTTCCAAGGGATGGCTCCAGCATTATTACCGAACTACTAGCCATATTTAGGACCTTGTCGCCCAAGCACACATTTGGAATTGTAATTATAGAAGATGTGAGGAACAAGGAGGAAAGTGGGATGGACCTCTTCATGGATTATGCGAAGAAACTCGGCTTCGTCAATAACTCCCCTCTATTGACTGCGCCTATGAACTGGCGAATATGGCACGTCAAAGATAGTGGTGGAGACATCACAAATCGCGGAGACATATTTGAATGGGTGTGTCAAGATGTAATTTGGAGGCGGATGCAGGAATCTGTGGTTTAATTATCTGCGACACTATAGGAAAGGCTCAGCTTTGTAAACTAATTCGTTCATCTTGTTCATACTTATATGAATACAAGCGTTCTTATCTTAGACCGCTGTTTTACCTGTAGTGGAGTGAGAGATCTGGTGTTTGTCACTTAAACTAGGACTTGAACAGGAATTATGGCCCAAATAAGGTTTCAAAATGGGAAATGAGTAAAATTCTTTATAGTTGCCTGATGTCATATTGTGATTAAGGGGATGTTAAAATAATGTGTAATATAGTAAATAGCTTCTCCAGCTCCCACCCATCCTCCTTCCTTTCTTTCCCTGTCGATCTGAACCCCACCTCGTTGTCTACTGCATTGGCCTCACCTACTACCACTTTCATAGTAGCACTGTAAGCTTACTTATTTGCGTACGAGTCGGCAATCATTCTACACCTTGCTGTATTCACCTTGCTTAACGTTGGCCATTTATTCGTTAGTCATTTCCCTGTCTTAGGCCCAAGTCTGAGTCAGTGTTCCCCTATAATTCTTAAATATGCCCGAAATCCTACGCAAGAATGAGACAAAGCTGCGGAGGCTTCCTTAGTCGTTTTTTTCCAATTCATAGCAGTCACTGCCACTCTACTTATCTTACAGTGTTGCATGCTTGTTCATTAATGAGTACGCGATTATTTGTGCCCTAAAATGGCGAGCTAAGCAGGTATCATTAATATGTTCGCCAGTACTTGGACCACATAATGGTTTCCGAAAAATTTACACTTTCATGTAGAACACTGGCTTGTATCCAGAGGCACTTTAACAAGCAAAGAAATCATTCGCGGATCGGAAATGCACAGGCGCAGTGGCTTATTTAAATGACACTTTAATGGAACTGAGGTATGGAATTGCACGTGCCCTTCGTCCCTAGCACGAATTCAGTGCGCTTCATTTAGTGTGTATCGTCATTTGCTTAATTTTAAAATGCAACCTTCTTTTTCCACTAAGGGATCAAATGGTATAGTGCTTGTGCAAATAAAATTGTTTATTGCATGTAGCCATGAACCCTTGGTAATGCTGAACGCCTCTGCATTCAGCTATGCATAGCGCAGAGTTGATGAAAAACATAAAGAACTACTGGCTTACTATTTTGTGGACTGGCCACACATTAAGACTGGCTTTTGAGCAGTCATTTCTTCTCTCAATTGTAATGAAAGAACTGAAAATGAGTGCAAATTGAATAGTCAGGGAAGGTTATGGAATCGTTTTGGGGGGAAAACTTTCTGAGCTTAGCTAAGAGAGGAAGAGGCAAGGGAATAAAAACCCCCATCTATAAAAATGTTTGCGTCAACGTCACAGGGCCCCATGCGGTGGTGCACGGTAGTGAGGACCATGGTCATGTCATCTTTGGCTAAAGCATCACAAATGCATGTGAGATGATTTAGGGATGCGGTAGTGCAAATCGCGTGGAGAGAGAATACTAAGGCATAGAGTGACGAAATGGTATAGGATCAGAAGATCAAAGTGAGAGCGGTAGGGATTGAAGTTTGCTGGATGACTGGTTTTGTGGATGAGTGGGCAGAGAAGTGCGGGATGCTGGGACTTCTTTTAAAAGGTTATCATTAATCACTTGCGTAGATATGCACATGGATGAATGAGGAGGTGGAATTGTAGACGAATGCAGGCGAATGGGCCAAAGGATTAGAGCAAAAGTTTCAAAGAATGTGTGGAAAAAAATATAAGGAGACGGCAATAAATATGGCGCAGTTATATTTTAACGGGCGATCGAAAATCCATTTAGCTCTTATTGGGCGCACGTGTGATAGGCTGATTGCAATCCGGCTGGATGTAGGAAGTGGCAGAGTGACTAGTGATTTGTATTACCAAATTCATGATCGTCGCATGGTGGAATAAATAGAGCCGATATACAGCGATGAGTGAAAGAATAAAACATGATTGATTTAACTTGATGACAGGTATTTAAGGTATCTATGATCTTCACTCCGTGGTGACAAAGAAGTGCATTTGAGTTGTCTATAATCGAATCTTAATGGCAGGTGTTGAAGGCTGCGTAGAACTAAAAGGTCTTCTTGAACACCGAAGGGAATTTCAACTATCACGAACCAGTTATAGGGCAAGCATGCACTCATTCAACCCTCGTGGCTAAGAAACAAGAAGCCATAGTTTAGCAGTGTGGAAATCGGCACGCGACAAAGAGAGGGAGCTGCCAATGGGGTTCAAAGTTCAATTGTCTTCTAGCTAAGTGGAATCGTAGCTCCATGTTGCATGTAAACCTTTAAAATCTGCTACCATGACCCAATACGAAAAAATTTTATGGTCTGATAGTGACATTTAAAGGCAAGTTGAGCGTTTGACGCCACAAAGGCCGCATAATAAACACTCTTGCTGATATCCCTTCCAATCCGATAGTTCGGACTGAAATTCTTCGTGTGAATTCGAAAATTAATGCGGAGGGCTAATGAACCGCCAAAATCGCTGTGTGAGGGAATATGAGGTAAGCAGATGATAACACCTGCTTCAATTTGTTTAACAAGGTGTATGATAGGGGGCTACCTTATCCGTTCGACCTTGAGTTTTTCACCATCATGCACATGCTCCTAAATGGTAACGAAGAAGGTGATGATGTGAGTCTAACTACACATCGACAGGATACGATTTAAGTAAAGGAATTTCGGTATTCTAACAGTGTAAGATTCGTACTCTTCTTGCCTTATTTGTACTTGATTTTTCAAAACTAAGATGCTACACTGGCATTATACTACTGACTGGATTGCGTTCAAGTTTACCTGATTCATATATAAAAGCACACTTCTTGGTGCGGCGAGTTGCTGAAATTATGCTGTCAACAAGTGTGAAGGATTCAGAGAGCACACTTTGATTAAGCCTCAAATTAATTTCACACATGTATTTTAATAAGCTCTAAATTCTTGTCAAAGAGCATGTCAAAAGAGTCGCTGTATTCGTTTTTGGAAACCCGGACTGAAAATAGGGATTGGTGGCCCGCAAAACTTGGACTTGTAGCAGCTAAGGAGGACGTGACTAACTAATGCCTTAATAAGGTTCATTACTTTTAATGTGGCTACGGCAGAAATCACACATTGTGCCCTCGTTTTGTTGGAGGAAAACTTGAATCACTTCCGACTTCCACCCAGTTCAGTTTTGCCATACACACGCGCTTCATTAGCTTGTTATTAAAGTGACTGTGCATTCGCACAAACTAGTTGGATAAACTAAAAATCCAAAAATAGTTAAATAAATGTCAGGTGCCATTTACTTTTGACCTAGTAATAGGGATAGAGAGTAAAAAAATTGAGACTACAAGAATAAGCATCTATGAGTAGAGTACATGGATTGGTAGGAATTCGAGTACATAGCCAGATGGGAGGTATTTTACCTGCTAAAACGTTGCGCAACCCAATCGGCCACATTATTGTAGGTGTTTTTGAAGACTTTGCAGACCGTACATCCCTTTACTGACCCAAAGACCTTATCTGCGGCATGCTTGGCAAGAGCATTTTATGCTCCTGGTTTGAGATCGTCCCGCTGAAATGTTGTTTGCTCTGCTGCCGCCGTTGTCACCAACAATGTTACCTTTGTTGGTGAAAAGGGCGAGGCAAGCAAAAATAAAAGAACTGCTGATGCTATCAGGAATGAGGAGCTTGCTGCTTTGGGGACGACCTTCTTTTCTGGTTGTCAGCTGTGTGGCTTAATGACAATGTGATGGGCACTTAAATTCATTCTCTGCCACTTCGTGGGTGCATATGCGTATGGGAAGTAAAAATTATGACGTCCTTCACAGTTGGCGAGTGCCAAGGGCAAAATATTTGCGTAATCAGCTGTACGAGTGGTTTAGCTTTCTGAGCAGCTGCAGTGTAGTTACGGCATGTAAAAATCATACGAAGCTGAAATAGTGCAATTTACTTCGACTCTCTTACCAAACGCTTACATGTTTTATAGGCAGCGCCAATCCTTAAAATTTAAAAATCTTTGGCCCGTAATAGAACAACTCACAAGAGTCTGCATGCTGTGAGTAGTATGCGTTCAATCGTTAGGCTAGTTACATAGGGTTCGCTATTTAAATAATATGATTTCTGGTTATGAATATTTTTCAAAACATGCAATTTTGGTCTTCTGAGTAGTTCAGCGATGCCACTTCAAAAGTATTTCAAAATAAATAGAAGCATGTACATTTTATTTTCATAAGTGCACGCACTCGCACAGTAGTATAGAACGTAGCGTGCCTTATGTTCACGTAAGGAAGCACAAAGTAGACGTATGAAGCTGAGAGAGGTGCTAACTTTCCGTACTCTCCGATGGTGTATGCTCTTCTAGCGGGGAAAAGGAAATGGATTTCTTTACGAGCTTTGCTTGGCAACACGACTTCTTAAAGGACCCGTCTCTAGTGACTGCGTCATTGAGTTGGTGGATGTGATGCGTCAAAAAGGATATAATTCACACTAACAATCGCAGGGGAATTTGAATGGGATTTGAGAGATTTTAGTTTGAGGCAAATGCAAGCCCGCGAACCTCAGTTGACATCAGCACCCCGAAAATTGCTCTACTCTTCAGGCTATTTCAAATAAATACTTGGAATTTAGCTAGCACAAACAAGAGCACTTTATGCAACTTTAGATTCGCAATTTCATGGTGACACAAAAGCGGTGTACTTTACACAGGCTCCGGGTATGTTATTAAAGTTAGCTTGAAGTAATCATTTTAGGTCTTTTAGGCGTCTGAAGCGTACAGTCTTAATAGCAAAGTCTGAAAGTAGAAGAGACATAAGCAATGTCGAAAATGACTTCATTGGATCCATTGGGTGTAGTTTAGTCATTGTTCTGCAGTGACAACTTTGCTGCTGCTTGTGGGTAAGGACTCACTACGAATTACGTAGCATTTAAGTAGTGTAGTGATTGCTTTAATTTGTAACATAAACCCACCTAATTTGACGCAGTTTTGCAGCTAATAATAACTGTCTACTTTTAAAATTGCTTGCAAAATGAACACAACCTAGTAACGGATTGGCCACGTTTTCCAATTTGCCGACTGCACGTTTCCTCTTCGGACGGATATTAAAAATATTGTTTTTAATATGACTGTGGAGCAAATGCAGTGAATTACAACAGATTTGCAAACAAAACATACTACATGGGCAAGATATGCATTTTTGGCTAAGAGAAGAAAATTGGAGGGCTGCTGTGGCTCAGGAGACAGCCAACCCAATTAAGACAAAGTGGTGTAAGTGGACACGGACAAATATCATCAAGAAGAACAAATTACGTAAATTACACTCCCGGACAGAGGTTTATTGCATTGTAGAGGTCAAGTGGTGCGATGATCTCTCCCCTGACAGAGATTAATGACATTTTGGAGGGACATGGTAACTAGTAATAGGCTCCTAAGTAGAATTTCAGGCCTAATTACCCAACAGTACACCACAGGAATCAATTCAAGGTCATATCGGTAGGACGCCAGACTGCTGGACAGGACCTAAGTGCATTTTAGGGATCAATTGCCTTGATTGTGAAGGCCTAGGGGTGGTTTGGCTAATTATATAAGCCAATGATGTAATAACGATGCGCTGAACATTGTTCCGCATCAATTCAGATGCAAAACTGTGTAGTAGTTAGCTTCCCCATGGAATCATGTGGCATAAGACTGAAACCTCGAACGAGGCGCCAGGCTATCTGAAGAGTCGGTTAAATTGATAATGCACCCTTAAACAAGGTTATGGACATGGTTGAGGTCATGAAACAAGTCACCGCTGTCCCCAGCGCTCTCTTTGGTCAACCTCCGACGCCGGACAACACAATGTAATCGGCGGCGAAGGACAGCACCTATAAGCCAACGGTGCTAGTTATGAAACGTCTATGTGATTGGGGGGATACTTGAAGGCTATGATTAGAAACTATCGGTTTTAGTAGAATGACACAGTCTCTGTGCTCTAGTTCAAACCAAAATGCGCAATGATGTATAGAGATGACGAAATGCCATATTTACAATTTTACTTGCCAGACGTACCTTGGATTTTCTTGGTTTACCTCAAACCACGGTATGTGAGACCACTTTATTTTGTGAAAACGATATCTGCTACGAGACTTTATGCATGGTTAGAATGCGTGGGTCTGTGTTCATAGACAACTCGAGTATCTTTAGAAGTGGGGCACAAAAGTCCAATATAATTGTTGCGATTGCTTTACTCGGTTTTGTTAAATGTTTTTTCAATTAAAGTCCAAGACGAGGAAACACGGGTCATTTGCACGAAAATGCATGCTTAGGCGCCCTCTTTTCTTTCCTTGGTAGAGGATTCGATAGTGCTGAATGCTGTGACCAAGAATGCGGACGAGGCCATCATTGCATCGATGGTCTTAATTCTAGTTGATACTCGGTTGATAGTGACGAAGTGCCAAAGTCACAGTCTCATCCCATGCATCACCATTATTACTGTTCTTACCAGTTGTGCCATTCTCATATTCATTGTGCTGAATGCGCCCACCCCTTCAGCACTTGGTATGTTCCTTTCATGTCTTTTGCTGCTATGCCCTCTCTAAGCAGGTGAAGAATAAACGCCTTGTATTGCTTCATGCAATGAGAAGGCCCGCGTCGAATCGCAATTTGAAGGTTACTAGTACTTGAGCAATGATGGCCAAGCAGTTTTGCAATGACAAGGTACAGGTGTTACAATCGAAATTGGAAAGTAAAGCAGCTCAAGACAAAGTAAACTGAAACAAATCAGGCTGGAAACATCGAAATCTACATTTGTCAATCAAATTAAATGTAATTTTTGTAGAAGAGCTAGCTGGGTTTCAAGAAGAAGTGAGTCAAAGAAATCACAAGAGACGAAGCGCGGTGATGCAGGCACCGCTAGGGCAATCATTTGTGGCATAAGGGTGGATGTCGTCTAAGGAGGCAGTATCTTCGTTCGAAAATACCGACAAATAACAGAATAAGCTGGTTAGGGCAATTCGAAGGCCTCGTAATTAACTCAAACACCACGTGCTCAACTAAATATCCAAGATCTTTGCAATCAGAGCATAAAAACGTTATTAAACTTAGAACACTAGCAGGAGGCAGAATATCATAACAAAAAACTGCTGACCGAAGACAAATAACTCTCAGTTACTTGGTTATTTTATGACAAAACGTGGGCGAATGAAAGCAAGACATGTCTTCAAACATCCCACCTTCATGGTTTGGTAGCTTTCATGTTGACAGCTTGTGTATAACGGTTCCCCACGCACAATCTGCGCTCAGACGAAGGATAATGTCTGCTTATTTACAAAATTGTAGCGATATAACCAAAGCGTCTACAAAGGAAAACCCATAAAATGCAGGCAAAAGTGGCTAGAGTAAGATCAAGGCTGCGTTTTGAAGCAGAAGATTGTCACCCGCATCACTAAGTACCCTGATAAATTAGAGAGTCGTGAAGGGACGTGATGCCATTTGAGCCCAAAGCGGTGCTCAAAGGGCATCAGCCGTGATTACAGTGTGTGTAGTTTTAAGCTTTTTGCAGGTAACATGGAAAGCCCTTACACGTTATTGCTGTGCTGCATCAACTCAGACCATGGAATCAAGATGCGCAGTGGTTGACGATTTTCGAACTTCCTTCCGGAAACACAAGACCTGAAACACCCGTCATCAAGCAAAGGGAAGATACACGCATGGCAGTCTATCCCAACGTCCACTTGGCGGAATCAAAGGTCCAAAGCGTCATTCACACCAAGTTGCGTTCAATGTTTACTAGAGTTTTCCTTTTGCTATACAATGTCCAGACACTTTGGACACTGACACATAGTAGGCATGGATGATCAAGAGACCACCCGGCTAAAAACAATGAATAAGATTGGCCGCTCAGCTGTAATTTAGTGCCACGAGAACGCCTCTTACCTCATCGTCTGCCAGCGCCCTCTTCGCATGCAACTCCATCGACTAGAAGGAGAAGTTAGTAGGCGAGGATGAGATCAATGTGCCTTCACATTTGTTTTCATGCGACACCGATTAAGGTCACTCTCCAAAATGGCAAAAATAGAAGTGGACTATGACGCACACACAAGCTAGGACAAACAGACGGGCGGAGATACATAGTGGGAACAGAGCAGGCTGTCTAGAGCAAAAGCGCACAGTCGTCCTAGTTTTCGTAGAGCGTCAGGTAGAGGAATTCTCCACAGAGACAAAAAGATTGGGTAGTGAGATAGGCATGTAGGGACTCGACTAATTTACAAGTTACAAGGTAAGAAGTGGAGGCAACGCTCCTACCTTCACTCTTAAAAGGATAAGTGAAGGAGGAAGAGAAGTAGGCGACTAAAGTGAAGCAAAGTGGTGCAGGGCAATCTAAATCAACAGAAAGAAGGATAGAAATGTAGGATTAATAGTAATCAAGGCAGAGCGTCGGGCAGAGTACGAATGGGTCAGATCCGGTCTAACCTATGCTAGTATGATCTAAGTTATGAATCTGTGCATTATTTGATTATTTCACAATAACGATTGAGACTAGGGGAGAAATGAAGGGGGCCCTGAGCCTTTCGCTTACCTCAATATTGACACCATGCTGAAGAAGGTTGGTTAAAAGGTCTTGAAGTGGCTTCTTGACGGCAGACGAATAGTAGAAAGCGACAACATAGTCAATTTGGCGAATACCACCCTAAAAACACGCTAGCTTTGCCTTGAAAATAAAGCAACTAAGGTTTAGTACTTAAATGGGTTTGATTTCACACAATAATTCCACCTGACAATCAGTAATACATGGACCGTCAAAAACACTCACCGCCATCCCGGTTGAAATTATGGGAGTGACAGGCTAGACTGCGGCCGTTGTGATTGGTTAAGTAAACATCCAATCAGTAGTAAGGCCATGTTAAATGCATCCAATTTCTGATTGGATGCGAACCCTCCAAATCATAGTTGTGCGTATGCATGCGGGGCGCACCATTCGTAAACGCGGAGGCGGCTGTTTGTTCCTGGTAGGCTGGAGTGACATCTCTTCTATCAGCAATCATAGTGTCTGGGCTTGGAATTGAAGTTACACAAGAATAACGGCATTTTATTAAGTCCAGTGAGAGTTGTGGCAAAACGATTTTGGAATTGCTTAATTTTCAGAAATGCATACAAACTAGCTAATGAAAGGAATGTAGGTGCTTACTAGACACTTTTCATAAAATCGCACAATTTTCCCACATTTATACTGATTAACGCACCTTCCTGATCAGCAATTTTCCCATCTAATCAGTGACTGGGCGAAAATTTAAATGACAGTTGGATGAAATGGCAGAAAGAAATCAAAACGTTCATCTGATTATCTCGTTGTCAATCAAGATGACCGTCAACAGTAGCAGTCTGTGCTTAGCACTGGTTGCAGTCCCGATTTGTGTGTGTGTGTGTGTGTGTGTGTGTGTGTGTGTGTAGATAGTCATTTGTACGGAGAGCCTCATTCACACTGCAGCTTGCCAGCGTTAGCATTAGAGACAATCCTAGTCATAAAAGTTTCTGCCTCATCGAAACTGCAGTCATTAATGAGACCGTGTAGAATCACCATCATGGAGAAGGGCAAGAGGCAAAGCTTTCTTTGAAATCGCTAAGGTCAGGAACATAACTCGAAGCTGCTGTTAATATTGAGACAAAAGTGCACCAACAATAACGTGAAGCAGAACCTCGTAGGTGTGTTAGTTGTCTGAGGATCCTCTTATGTTTAAATCTTGCCGATGAAGAGCTGGGCGTCAGTGCGATTTCATTTTATTCTGCCCCTGAGCTGCCGCAAAATAAGATGGTCCAGATGTGGTTGCATTGTGGAGCTAAGGAATAAAAGAGGACTTAAAATGCATTACGATCTCGCCAAATAGTGTTTTACTTGCAAAAGATTGATTTTTCTTCTCCCAACCGAATCGGTATTGCATTAAGATCCTCTTCGCATTCACATTTTACAAAATATGCCTTTTTAAGACATTTTAATGCATTTGTGATCTGACCTGCTACGAGAAATGATTTCTGCCAACACATTAGCCTTCCTTATTTGATGAGGTTTAGCTGAAACAATGCAACTCATAAGCCATTTAATTAGCACTACGAGAAGCTTAAAATGTTGGAGAAAGACGTAAAACACAATAAACAAGTTGCCTCGCAGAGAGCAGACAGTCACCAAATTGTCTATTCAGCACTTCAATCTAGCCCATCGTCTTCCTTCACTTCTGCCTATGTATATGGCTGCGAAGTTGGACCACAGTGCAGTATAATTTTTTAAGCATCTTGGGTGAGACTTGCAAACCGGAATGCTGAAGTCAAAATGGAGTGGTTTGCACTGCCTGGAGATTCTGGATAATCAGACTGTCTACATTTAGCAAAATTTTTGTTTTGTAAATGCCTCGATTCAATAACTCATTATGTTTTGCCCTAACCTGCAAAATTTCAAAGTGTTCAACAGCCGTTTTTCCTCAGAGGACTCGAAATGACTGACGCCCACGTAGGAGAGGGCAAAACTGGTGTGTACTATCATACCCTATCTAGCGAATGTCTATCATTCACAAGTGCACAGGCTTGTTCACAAATTTACTGACAAATGCGACGGGGCAGGCCTGTTTTGAAAAATATCTAAAAATACATTGGACTTTGATGAAAGAACAAAGTGCCTAATAATTCCCGTAGATGCACAATTTCCTAGGGCACACACCTTCGTCACTGCTATAAACCGAAGGAGAAACTCGTGAAGCTCTCATGGGATACTGGTATTTGTGTGAATTCTGTGTGCACTTCACAATGTCCACGAATAATCCTGAGTCCAGGAATTTGGGACTTGCCGAGCGTTAGGCAGTATCCTGCCCTTGATCGCACTAGTTAGATTAAAATGTGCAGAGAACGAAAAGGAGGATTTCCTGGTTTGGGTCAGTAGTGGTGTCGAAATCTGTTTATCAAGCAAACTAAAGCGTAAACAAATGGAAGCCGACATTTTAGCACCAACGCTTCACTGGCAGTGATGAAGCTATGAGAAATAGGTGCGTAGAAGCGATTCGAGATTAAGAGGAGAGAACCCTGTTTTCTGCTTATTAATGTCCTTCTCACGTCAACTTAAAATGCACTAAGTGCGCCTTATGTCAAAACGTTTCTTAATGCAGTAAGTGGAGAATCAGCATGTCACGTTGGTTGAAACTGCAGATGAAATGGCAGGGAGAAGGAGCCATATCTGCATTTCTAATCTTATAAAAGAAAGTGAAAATGAATAAATTGTTTTTACATAACAGGGTTCACTGGGAAAATATGCTAGGCTCGGCCTCGCAAACAATGTTCATGCATAATTATTTTGTAGCTTAATTAGTAGAATTCACGCCAACCACTCTGCACCACTTCACGTGTGAGGAATAAACAGACAAAGAGGAAAAGACGTACCGACAGAGTAAGTCTGTTTAAGCGATGGTCTTTGCATGCGACAGGTAAATTCAATCGCGAATCCATGAATTGCCACCACGTTCGGGAGCAGGAGTGTGAGCATCCAAGTAAGCGATGCTGGTAGAAACACTACTGTTAATCTGATTGAAGTATCTGTGGAGGCATTTGTGCTTATGGAACCTATATTTTGTAGCTTTTACATACGGCAATTCAATTTTTTACTTAGGGCTAACCCATATTGAAGGAGCACATTTTGGCAAAGAGAGCTTAAATGACACAAGCATGCAGGGCTGCGTTGTATTTGTTCGTTTAAATGCAGAATTGGTGGGAATTACAGCTTAGCATTTTATTTCATTCAGTGATTGCTTGCAGTTGCTTTCTTATTAACTTGTAAAATTAAAGCTTAGTCAACAATAAAAGCATCTAGGTTGGCATGGAAAATTGGTAATGCACTAATGTTTACCTCCAAATAGCTCAACGTCCCTGTGACCGGAAATAATCCAAACTGAAAATCCGATGCAATTTTCATTCTATAAAAGCTTCAACCAAGGGCATAAAGCAACAACCTTTTTCTCCCTCTTTTGACCCCAAAACTATTCAGAGATGAGACTCAGTGTCCTGCTTCCTTATGTAATTCCTTGTGGCATTTCACGTTTCAAATTCCAGGAACACTATCAGATAACTCTGCACAGTGCTGTGGTGCAACGTTCTGCATTTCATTATTTCTTTCTTTCTTTTACCTATCTCTTCTTGAAGTGATCGACTGATTTTACTAATCTAGTTACCTGATTGAGTAAACCAAGAAGTAACCAACCTAATAAAAGGAGTCTGAGCCCTTTTAAATGGCGCACTAGAGGAGGCTAACCATCATTTTCCTTGTTATGCGATATACACTGGGTACCAGGTTTGATAATTGAAAATGGCGTGCATAAATGCAGTAAAGAAGGAAGCGGAGGTGATTGGATAGGAAAACGAGAGAAGAAAGAGGGGAAAGTGACATAACTTACTCCTAATTTCCACGATATCTATCTGTTTTGGTCTTCTGACGTCTCTAAAAAAGTGGGTCAGGAGGTTAGAGTGATGGGGACAGAAGCTCAAAAACAAGGAGAAAACGAATCGCGGTTAACTGAGTTATAGGGATGGATTCATGAAAAATGAACATTCATAGACGATACAAGACGCACGTGAGCGTGCCAGACTCTTGGTTGCATGATAGATCAGTTTGAACCTGACACGTGAATCGATTGGCAGAACGTGCAGTCGGATGGTGTCTCTCAGCGCCACCTAGTGTGGGCTTAAGATGGCATTCCTCTTAGGTGGTTCTGTTAGAGTAGACGCAATTCGCCTTTGTTTTTTTGCCTTGAGGCGGGCCACTGATATTAGTGTGCTCGGAATAAATGCGTTGCCTTTCGAATAGTTATGGGCAGCAGAGGCAGTGCAATCTGTGAATTGAGTAAAGAAATTAGTGACTAACTAATGATTGCTATGGAGCTAGTAAAGGTGTGCTTCTGTCGCTTATTTTCCAATCGCATGCCTAGACCATTTGCTGTCTTGCACCAGAGAGGACAACGACGGTGATTGAATCGCAAAAGAACAGTTGGGTTGGATGTTTTTAAACAGTTCTGGAGCACTGCACACCTCATTTTTTCTGCCCTCTTTTCCTTACATCTTCCTAAATGCCTTCGTTTACCCATCGCTTCGACCATGTATTTTAGTGAAGCATGTAGGAATTGACTTTGTGGAAGGACTGTAAGTTTCTATCAAGCAGCACACTCAAAGACGCTACTCATAGTTTACCCTGGTGAGTGAAATACACTGGAATCAGTTGTGACAATGTCGAAACGACGAAGCACATAAATGAGGCTGGCAGGGAGGTTAAGATTGAGAAGTGGAGGAGGAGAGGGTAGTAGCAGAACTACCTCCAATTATTACAATTTTATCTTTGTTGGCCTTTTGACGTCTTTCGAACAACGGAGTGGGAAGTTGGGATTGGGAGGGAGGCGATGAAGGTGAAGGATGGGAAGCGGACTGAAGATAAATAGCTAACGAAGCAGGACCAAGGCGTTGACAAAGAATCAGGTGGTGGATTAGACGATAAAATGAGAAGCAAGACGAAATGTGGGAAGCGGTGGAATGCCAGTGTGAGTATCTCTGGTGGTTAGTCGTGTGATTCATCACTTTTGACTGGATCAGTGGCAAATGTTGTTAGGTGGCTTCTTGGAAGTAGGCATCACTTGCCTTTGTGCTTCTGCACTTTGGCCGAGTTCTGTACACCATTGTGCATGTAAGTGAGGTGGGAGAGGGGGAGTAGGACTGCTAGTACCGATGTGCTTAGGTTGAAATGCGCCGCCCTGCCTTAGTAAAGTACGCCGGTGTGAGTGCAACATGATTGTTGTTTAACAGAAGCAGCGTTGGTCCATTACTTTGTCACTAGGAAACTGCCCTCTTAGAAAAATTAGGCACTAACTGCCACTTTAATTAGATACAATCGCTGTAATGTGAGGTCTTTTGATACTGCTCTAAGTGATGCAGGTTCGACAGAAGTTTAGCGTGTCTGTGGTGGGTGATGGCTACAAGTATGGTTTGCTCGATGCCTCTACTGTCTTCTTGGCTCTCGTGATTTAACCACTCCTGTCACTTTTGAGAAGCTGCTTGTATCATTGAATCTGGTAACACTAGAGGCTTGCTGGACGAGCTCATCTCTCCGGCTGTAGACTTAAAATAAAGTGCCAGAAACTTCTCGTATACATGGCTGCGTCAAAATCGGTACTCTGTGTGTTTTTTTAACAATGTTTATTAGGTTCGCTCAAAACTATCGTACTTCCTATACCGCCACCTTTTTCTACTGAGAGGGGTCTGCAGGACATTGCGTTTGCGTTGCCATGTGCATTTTCTTTTCTTTATTAAGCCGCCAAGTCATATTGCTGCAATTACTCGTACCAGTGTGCGATTGAATGGTCCATCTCCTTCATTGTTTGTAACCAAGTCAACGCTTGATACTCTGCTCTTGCTACGAACTGTCTTGTTATCAGCCAGTATTTGAGGTGTCTAACCATTGTACTGATGACGAACAGTGACCGTAGACGAGGCGGAGTGCTGAACGAACGACAAACGTGCAAAGTTTTGTGACACAGTGTTTGGTTTAACTATAAATAACTTGCCCATTCCTCTATTTTTTACATGCAACACCACCAAAATTCATGCCGGTAGTTTGTCAGATCCCCTGCCTATGCCTAATACGAGACAGTTGATACCTACGAGACGCCTTCATTGTCTTAGACGAAACGGCGGATCAACAGCGTATTAGTAGAGTGCTGTGGAATTGACTGTGTCGGTTTCGAGGGATTGAAGTTGTGTTCCTGACCGTCGCCTACAATGTACGTTCAAAAAAACGTAAGCATTAAAACATGGTTTCCCTAGATAACAAGAAGGGAATCAACATCGTGCGCAAAAATTATTAGTCAGCATCGAATACTTAGAGAAGGACTTACTATTAACTGGTTTGTGACATCAAATATCATTAAAACTACAAAGTTGCGCTTCTATGACAAGCGTTTTGAATAGCACTTTTATAATGAGAACTTTTCTTTACTTTCGCCTCTCTCGGTGGCTTTTCGTGGTCGATAGTTATCAACTCTCTGTAATCATTTTGTTTCGAATTGTTTTTCGACAAAGGAATCTGCAATATCTCGGTGACTAGGCGAGGATCCTCTTTACCCTTTGGATTTCGCATCATTATGAGTGAAAATGAGTTGGCTTGTAGCGTTCAATTAATGTTTTAAGACCATTGGGGCGTACTCGACGAATGCTGCCCTTGTGTAAATGTCACTGAGCTCCATGGGGCTAAGTTGTGTCGCTGCGCCAATTCGATGAGTGGGAGGTACCGACAATTTTCCATTGGGAATCGCACCGTCATCGTTCAGTAATTCCGCCGTCTAATTAATAACTTGTGGTTTGCGACGCGTTGCCCTGTTTTGCGGACTTCGTTGCCTCGCGTCCGCACAGGCGACATGAATTATTGACGATGTGGGCGACGAATCGCCTTGACCTGGCGCGAGTCCTTCTGCCAGTTTCAATCAGAAATAAGAGAGGAAGTAGAGAAGCCGCAGGAAGTAAAAGCAATTAAATGTAGCGAAAGGAGTTGCTTAGTGTGTAGGTGATGGAATGTTGGTGGAAAGTTCAGTTTAAATTAATAAGCCAACTAACTGGCCATAAAACGAACGCTCAAAGGAGGTCTTACTTCACCCAAGATAGAACTATCGACTTGGTCGGCTTGAAGGACAACTTAGAAGGAGAGGATGGGATGAATATGCCTTTGCACTCACATACACACAGGCACGCACACAGACGTTTTTACATGTTTTCGGGGACACTGATGAAGACGACTCTCCAAAGGGCGAAGATAAACGCGAGCAATGACACACGCAAACTGGGGCAAGCACAACTGCACAGTGGAAAAGGAGCAAGTGGTTCGTCGAAGGCAGAAAGCGCACGTTCTTACTCGTTAACAAAGAGCGCCAGGTAGAGGAATTTTTCATAGAGAGAAGAAAAGAATTGGGCAGCGTGATGATGGGGTGGGAGTTGGACGCGTCTACGAATTATGAGGTGTGAAGTAGGAGTAGTAGTAGGTGAGGTTTGCTAACCGCTATTGTGCTCCCTGATGCAAGGCAGCAGTTGGTCCTGGCATGAAACTAAAGTGAACAAAAGAAACGCACCTTCGCTGGAGCCACAGTAATCGCAAGGGGTGAGTTGCCAATGCATAATGGCCGTCCCCTCAAAAAAAGCCGAGGGTAAGCAGTCACAACGAGGCAGGGCATTTAAGTCAAAACGCATTAGTATCGGTGGTTCTTCTCATTCTCTTCCTCCTCCTTTGCGTGTACTACGATACACATAACTTAATCAAGTCATGAAAGCACAAAAGTGAGTGACGCCTTTTTCCTCAAAACCGCTCACAAGTAATACTGTCTGAATTTCACACCAGACGGCACTGGGCGACACCACACGACACGTGTTGCAATCAATTCGCACGTGTCAGGTTCAAATTGGTCTACCACACGACAAAATGCCAGACATGCTGTCCTGCGTGTTGCACGCTTACATTCATTCATCTTGCTTCGCCGTGCTGCCGTTCTTGCCATTCAGTTATTCCTCGGTGCCTCTCACCTACCTCGTTTTATCTTTGTCTCCGGTCTTATTTGTATCCTTCACCAACGTCGCAACACTCTCTCTCTTCATCACTCCACACCTTTCAATCCTTCATTCCAGAAACGTCGAAGGAGCGAAAACAGATAGATATCATAGAAATTAGGGGTGACTTTTGGTGCCAACACCCCTTCCTTCACCTGTGCCACCTTCTTCTATCCCCAAAATTTACTTGCAAGCGTCATTTTAACATACTTTTACATCCAGTATCCAGCGTAAATCACAAAAAATGGGAGCTATGACTAACCACTTCACATGTTATTTGGACGGTTTCTTCAAATTTTACCTAGTCACGCGCCTAGATGAGCAAGCAATAGAAAAGGCTACACCGCAGCGATGTAAGGAGTCATCCTACAGAGTCCATTTCCAATCCTCTTCTGTCCATCTCCATCCTTACTCCCTCCATTCTAGCGACTTCTCATCTCTTCACCTCTATCCCAAACTTACTCTTACAATTTGGTGGGAGAACTGCAGCAAGTAACTACTAGGTGGTTTAAGCTGTCAGATTATAATTCTGATCGATTCTAGATATAAATAAACAGTTTATGACGCAGCTCTATATGCTTGCATTATTTTATCTGTTTGCCAAAATAGGCTACTTAACTTATAGGTCAGGTCAAAGTTTTGATTGCATAACTTGAGGAATATTGCAGCTGCCAGCGATGAAAGAAACAGCTGAGTACAAATTATCATAATTATAAATGAACAACCAAGAACATAGGTTTCAACGATGTACTCAGTCTATCACTTTTCGCTTTAAAATCACTAGCATTACATTGCGATCATTCCTAAACATTAAATGTACAATTGAACAGCTCTATTTGACGTCACCACGTTTGCCCTTTGACAACATGCCATCTCAGACTATCCTAGTAATTACAACTTATTATTCAAGTCAACTTAGACTTACCAAAACCTATCTTAAACCATTATGCATGGTTTATGCACTCACTAACCTCTCAACACAAAAGCGGTGCGCTAAACAACCACCTTTATTTAATAATTCCCTCTTAGCAAAAAGTAGCTACTGCATTCGTACCACAACCTGGAGACTCTTCTAGCGTATTACAGTGCACCACCTCACCTCACGCACCTCGGCCACGTCGATCAACAAGCAAATTTACCATCACCTGCGCAAACTCAATACCCATGTTCCATTGTTTGCGAAGAAGCACATACAAATGAGTAACATTTTTAAATTTGCTAGTGATGAAAAATGAACAGAAATACACACCATTGCGGAGACATCATCACAACTTGGAGAGGGAGGTGTAGGCATCAGGAACAATGATGACTCAGGATCTACAGGGTTTTGTGCTGTTCCACATTAAAGTGCTGCCAGAAGACATATCAAATCATTCCAGTGTCGCCTTTCCCTCTTAATGAGTGGTCTTCATGGACCTCACGATAGTAGCGGTGTTTCCACACCGACAAATTACACTTCTAATCCGCTTTGGACAGCGGACCTCTCGTCTGCATTTCATTTACACATCATCGGCACTCGAACCTACAAAACGAAAACAGCAAACATGGGCTGGGGAAAGCCTCAGTCAATACGAAGGAAATAAGGTCTAGACAGAAGTGCTGATTCTACATCTGCATGAGCAATTATAGTGCAGCAGTATCACATAAAGTAGCAAGTACTAGCTCACGCTATACACAGAATAGACATCATTTATCAAGAATGGCAGAGACCAGTGCCAGTGCCTGTGAACACCAAGGAGAGGTGGTAGACAAAGTTTCTTGCGAAAGAAGGCGTCTATAATCTTGGATACCCCCACCAGCAGGAGGCGCCAACCTAGTCAGCAATCAGACACTTGAGAGGTGTAGACGTCTATCGGTCAGTGGCTATCCCGAAAATGTTGGTTTTCAGCTCACCCGCACAGTGGTAATTCCTGAGACCCTTTATTTGTTAAGTAAACCTCACAATTCCCAGTGTCTGCATTCTCTTAAAAAAAAGTTACAACTGGGAGTGAAAACCACAGGGACTATTACGAAAAAAAGTAGTACAAATCGAGAACTGGCCCAGGGAATAGGACAAAGAACAACCATTACAAATAAGGCGTGCAATATCTACTCAAAATTACCTCCCTCTAAGAATGTCAAGCAATTATGGGCACAAGGCGAAGGCAACACAGAAAAAAAGAATTCACAACAGAGCGTAAGGCTGGATCGACAAAAACTGCTTAATTTCGGAGGTAAAAAAGCTAAAAGAGATAAAAAAGAAAGTTTTAACCTATTAACGAGTTGATTATATGCTTGGAGACGGAAAAAGTGCTTGCCGAAACAAATGACAGAAATAAAATGTCTGGTTTTTCCCTGCATATCCACGGAAAGGTAAGATTTCGCACGAAAAAAAATTCGTAGTGATCAAATGAAACAATGCACGAAGGCGGTCTAGCAGAATCATTGCAAAACTTATGATTTCATAAATGAAGTCAACTTACTTAACTTTACACGCAATAATTGAATTCGAGACACAAAAACCCTAGCGTTCTACCAAGAGTCTGTAAATGGATTAATGTCTACTCTTCGCAAGCTAACCAAAGGCAAAAGAGACTCCACCTTGCTAAACACTCGCCTTTTAACTACTTTTCAAAAGCATTAGGTTTTACGAGGAAATTGCAGAAAAACGAAGAGAATCAGCAAAAAGGTAGTGCCAACTGAATAACGGGAATAACAAATTGTTGGCTTTCAATAAACATCCTCAAAACTACCTAAAAAGACGTTGCTTAACCAAAATCTCGCAAAGCGCTAAGCATGGGCAAATAGAAAACGCACGAAAAGTGCAGAAAACAGCACAATTGAATTACTAATCATTCTAACGATAATAAGAGAGCATCCCATGCTAAAAGAAAGAAGTAACTTTATGCCAACTAACAAAAAACAAGAACGATGGCACAGTGAGAAGAAACAATAGCGTGTCAAGCACACGATGATGAGTCCCAAGCCTAGTGCGATGGACACAGTTCAACGTAGTGATCACTGATTGAGTCCAGCAACACCGTGGATTGACACTGACCGGTTTATAGATACACTGGCGATTAATAATGCGACTCCCAAGAGAGATGCAGATTGACAATACTAATACCCGGTTATGGATCCCGTGGCCATGCGGATTAGTCTAGATCGATGGATATAACAACGACGTTGAGGCACGCAGCTTTTGCTTGCGCTTGATGATTTTGAACACATAACCGTCCAATACCGTCTTGCGCAACCCCCTACTTGAAGACCAAGTCTTGTGCAACAGATAATATGCGTGCTCGTTAGAGTAGCCATTCCCCGCGCTTTGTAGTAAAATGGATTCAGGGGCACACGAATAGCCATCGGCACAGTTCTGCGCTAACGCGACCCACTTCACTTCAACGTCTATGGGTGCCTAGTACGGCCTAGCTAGCCTTTCGGAATTGCTGCATCTCATTTTCGGCAGCACTTGCATTCTTGCAGCCACGGTACTTGACACCTTCCCACCTCCCTTACCTTCAACCGGCAAATTGAGTAATCTACCGACGTAAAATTGGTGTTTTTACCTCCCCCCGGTAGCTTTGCATTCTTATGACTAAAGTGCGTTCTAACATCGTAGCCATTCATTGCCCACTATTTGAATCCTTTCTGTGAACACTGTAGACAGGTCCGTCTCGATCAGTCTCATAGGCCTACCGCATGCTGCCCAAATTGACCCCACACTTTTTGCAGGTCGGGATAGGGGCAGAAGAACAGGTCGATAGCCGTGAAAATCGACAGGTGGGCAGGTGTGTAGGTGGGTCAACAGATGGAGAGATTAGGATATACGAAATGGCGACCCTAGCTTTACCGCCTCACCTAGTCTCTGTCTCTACAGCTCTACTAACTGGCCAAACAAGTGAATGAAAAGGAACAGAGACGCAAATAAATAATCAAACAATTCCAGTGGTTCCCAATGTAATTGTCTCAGAACAACACCCATAATTGGTGCAATGGTGGAAAAGACTACGATGAGTAGAGAGAAAGGCGGAGACAAGACGATACTTACGACGGCTGTCATGCCCGGGTTCTCATCACCGCCCCTATACCACGGAAAAGGCGGCGCACCACAAAAAAGCACTCGTGTGACTGACACAAAGCCAATTATTGTCACGGCACTAGGATGCAAACTGGACCACACCAGGCCTTTGCCCATGTCTGTGTAGGACTTGTCAGCTCAACATCAGACGTCGCATTAAGAAAGGGCCGCGACAAACGCTGAGATAGAGTTGGAGACTCGCGAGGACCTAACACTTACCTTTATATCTTGGGCATGTCAATGCCGATGACACCTCCCTCCCCCCGCATTACCTAGTGCACTTATAGCTCCACTGCATCGGACACAAGTATGGAAGTACTCCAAGTCAACTAGCGCCATGAGTGATAGGCCAGTCATGCGTGCGCATGTGCTTCAAATGGTAGAACAAGTACCGTGCTTAAACAAGCCAAATGGACATGGCGAGGCATTCCATTCCTTTCCACTATGACCAACTTCCACCTTAATCATTGGTAGCAGCAACAATGCAATCATAATGAAGCAACGTTTTGCAAAAACACTCGGTACGAGGGCATCACGAAGGTGTTAATTTTAGCAACTCCGACAATCAGATGCTCCGACGAGAATGAAGCGATCCCAACACGACCAATCACACCAGGCAGGACTGTATGAATGTTCCAACGCCACAGGGGAGAAGGTCCACAAACAGCGAAGTAAGCAGGTCTCCTCTCCTTCGCCTGTCTATCCGCCCAAACCTCCACCAGCCAATTAACCCAATCAACAGATAAGTAAAAAGGACGCAAGTAAAGAAATGGATGAAGCTTAACGCTTGCCAGTGCATATTTGCCTGTGTCCTGGGGGACATCCACTGACTATAAGCCGTCAGGAATATTAACCTGGCTAATCTATGGGAAACGCCAAACTTGCATTTTGCCTGTCTCCGCGGCACTTTAGCCAACTATTAGACCCACAGAAAAACGGCTAAAGCCAAGGCCGGTCACCATTATGACTAAAGGGAGAGCGAAGACTACGCCAAAACTACTACATCGCTACAGCAGAAGGAGCGAACAAACCGAGGCAATCAGTGGGTTGCCTTCCAAGTCATCTTCGTGACAATACGTTTCCAATAACCACTTCATTCATAAGTATTTCGGAGGCAGACATCCCGAGATTTTTTTTGACAACAATAAACGCACGCAGTCCGATGGTTTACAGGAGGAGCGCTAAGCAGGCAGATTCGAATAACAACGGCAGAAGAAGTCTACGGAATCGCTTAACAATCAGCGAAACTTGAGTGCGCCCAAAAGTGTACATTCAATTACGAGATGGTCTTCCTCAAATCCGCTAAACAGTAAGAAGAAGTAGGGCAGCATCATGCTTCCTGATGACAAGTAGATGAATTGGAACCTACTCACTTAATATAACTGTGCGTAGTGTCTATACTACTGCTCCGGATGCGAAAGAACACTTATTCGGAACTGATAATTACAGTCCATTGCAGATGCCCACACGTACAATGAAGCAAACTGCCGTATCCCTACCCATCAACAACCAGTACACTCAATCTGATAACTGCGAATTTACACACTTTGTAATGAACACAGGCAACTTGTCTTAATCAAAATTCTCAAAAAGGACATGCATATTAATTAACACGCTAGACACAGCCTTTGCTGGTCAGATTAGAATGAGGAAAACGAGTAATAGACCAAAGCATGCCATCTACCCTTCCAAACGGAAAGCGATGACAAGATGAATACAGTGGACAAATTCGGCCAGTGGCACGACCAGATGTCAATGAGCGCAAAAGTTAGAGCTGATAATATTTAAAATATACCAGTGCTGAGTGAAAGTACCTAAACAGCTGGCGGTGGCAAACAAGCAAAACAAGTGGAAAATGAAAAAAAAAATAAGAAGAGAGTTATTCCTAAGCCGGCATTAGATCCCCATAGAACAGACAGTGACTGTGGCCAACGCAAAAAACTACACCTCGCATTCAGGCGCCACACCTCATCTAAGTTTACAAAGCGGCAAATAGGGTGCATGAATAGGGGCTTTTCAAATGTACATAAATGTGCATTGATACGTACCTCTTAATAGGCGAGTCACTTCCTCCATGCATCCACAATCATCACACTCATTGACGTGGCCCTTTTTGCCCATCGCGTCATAAAGCAGAAGCCATGGACACGGCACCGCTTGCACCCTACTTCGCGACAGACTTCCAACAGTTTCGACAAAATTTCATCAGCGAACGCTGACTACCAAAACGCCCTTCAGCGGCAGCACAGCCTCAACGAAGTACCTGTCCTTTGCAGAGTCCGAAGAAACATAGCTGATGTGCTGCTTCATTTGTCAGTCGTCTCCATTTTGCGCGGTAAAATTCGATGTTTGCATCCACCCGTCACCCGAGCCACCAAAAATTCCATTTGAAGAACATCCTCGAATCCACGGGAACAAACTAGGACTTAAAGAAACAATTTAAATCAAGGCAGCAGATTAATACGCTGTGCAACGATGGAGTAGGTTGCACGTTAACGCCTCAGTCGCAGAAGAATCTTTACGACTTTGGCTTAGACTTGTTCCGATCGGGTCTACTAAAGTTAAAGGAGACGACATTTAGTTCCCTAGTGGAGAAGAACATACTCAAGTACCCTTTCGGAGCGCACCGCAGCTATATCTGCGTCCAATGAACACGATCAATTCGACCAATATGGTTACTGTAACAATTTGGAAAATGTAGCTGTCACAGTGCATTTGTGAATAGACTTCGGGAAAAGGATGCGCAACGGATTCATTGAGGTACAGCACAGATCACACCAACCTCTAGGTCGGAGTAGAGAGTAAGAGAGAACTCAAACATTAAATTCTGCATTCTTTCCAGCAATCTCTTGGGGCACATTAGATGCACCACCACAGACAGACACATTCTTGTCTTTCTTAAGATTCGGACCATCATTGACCTCACGTGAAGTCCAAAGCGAAACAGTTTCTTTCCTTCCAGAATTAACGGAGCTTATCCACCCAAAAAAGCCGCAATTAAAACGCGACGCACCCACTATATCGACAGGCAATATACTAAGCACGACCGATGACCTTGAACCTGCCAAACTTGAAGGACCACTTTCGAGCAAATATCTCTCAATCTTAAGAAGTCTTGAAAACACACAAAACACACCATCAAGCTTGGCCTTGGAACAACCGCTAAAATTGATCTTTGCGAGCGCATAAAAACCAAATTCAGTTCATCTTCGACAATCGATTGTTTGAAAATTGCATCGCATTATCGAAAGTATTTTGCGTCATGCAAACTTGCCAGCGTTCATTCTAAAAAGGGTGTCAGAACGTTACGCACCACATGTGAGAATCTAAGCGCTATCCTTGAGTAGACAGGTTATCTTGTTACAAACCTATTAATTTAGATGACAGGGGGTCGACACAACCCTTATGGATGGTGAAAGAGTGGCCTCTGTCAACATAATTGTTACACAAGAGATAGGGATTTAGCGAGCTTCCCGGTTGTCTCCCCGTCTTCTGCCTCAAAATGCTTTGGACTTTATTGCAAACCTAAGTTGCTCTGGCCACTATCTTCATCACTAGGTGAGCTATGACTGCCTCTTCGTCTCCCCAAGTCCCATTTCAACAACAAAAGTACTGCACAAACCCTTCGTCTTACTGGCCCCGCCTTTAGTACTGCCATTGTTGAATGCCTTTCTTCTAGCCATTATAGTTCGAACCTTGTTTTCGCATCTGGTCAGTGGTGCACCTATGCAGAGTCACAGGTGCAATATTAAGCGAGTGATGGCTATAAACCTGGCAATGAGATGTGGACAAAACAATTGGCAGGTGTTAGAACGTTTCCATATGGCGTGAACTATGAATGCTACAATGGGCGGAAGCAGGTACGACATTAAATAGTGCAGTATCCTCGCTTCTTCCTCCTCCTCCTCCTCCTCCTTCCCCTGAAAATTAACAACCACGCCCCAGCAATAAGTCACCCCGCTCAACGCTCACAAATGTGGACCTCATGAAAAACCAATGCACCGTATGAAGGCTCATAATAACAATATAGCCTCACATCGGCTTCGACGCACACCATACCGTTGTTGTTATTACTGCTAAAGGTCTCAAAACAAGCAAAAGTGATGCGATTGTGAGCCTATGATAAGACCTCTCTCAACTCGTACAACACACACTGTCCCGTGGGGGAGTACTCACCAAGTTGCCGTTCTCCTCTCCCTTCGCTTTCGCCCGCCGGCCGCCTGCCTGACGCCCACACATCCGCGCACGCCGCACCCAGCCTTCCAAGGACACAGCCGCGCTGCCTGCCTGCTTATGGCCTGCATGAAAGAATAATCCACACTGAGGAGGAGAAGGAGGAGCAAGCGAACTCTCGATCGCATTCATTGCTCCTCTAATAGCTGCTTTGACGCCACAGCTGCCGCCATCGACAAGGACGAGTTCGGAGACCTTTGGTGTAGTCTCGGTAGCCTCCCATGGATCGGCATCTACGTCCGCATCCCCTTTTACCATTATTGTCACCGTCGACAAAAACAATGCGTGTTATTGATGGCAGGCAGCCTGATGAGTCTGTGATTAACGATGACGTTAGGAAGCGCCACGTGGCCAGCGTTGCGAACAGCAGCGGCGAGACAGCCAGTGTTGGTCAGAAGCCAACTATTACAACACACAAATACTACACTTACAAGTTTGGCGCACAAAATTGACACCTAGTGCTACTCACTCAAGTCTTTACGCCTATCACATAATAATGCTCCAGAGGAAATAAACATTTCCTTTCGCCGTATTTTGGACCCGCAGCCACTTTGGTACCACGTAGAGCCAACGGCTTGGTAACTTCCCTCCCAGCAAACGAGGCCTCATTCACCACAATATCATTCTTTCCTTATTCAAATAACCCCCCACCTAACTACCTGCCCACCTACAATACCGCCACAACAACTTCAATCGATCCCCTCCACTCCATTGTTCATCATAACGAACGAACGCAAAAAAGTGCTGCCATCCAACAGCCAACCAAAACTCGGCAAATCCTCTCTCACGAACCTCATTAACAAAAAAGAGATCGCCATGCACGCACACACGTTTGCGGAACTAAAAACGAATTCTAGACGATCTTGAAAATATCGGTGTGCATGGGTTTACGTGCAATAAAAAAATTAGCAGACAGTAAGACAAGGAATACACACTGCGAACTGTGAAGCTAAAAACACGCAAACACGCACTAAAATTCACGAAAAGAAGTCCCGCCTGGGGTAGGCTTAAAAAAGACTCTGGAACACTTCTCCTACTCCTTCCCATCTTTTCAGTATTGACACAATCACCAGCACAACTAATCATCGTGACAATAAGCCCGCCTCCCTCCCCCAACCCACCAGTGCTACACTCCAGTTAGCCGGCCGAGCTTGCGACCATGCCATTCGCACCCAATGCTTGTGCCCAGCTAAACAAAAGGTCACATCTACCGCTATGTCACTGCCGTTGTCCATGCATCCAAGATGGAGACCTCTCCGCCAATGACTCCGCAAGCTTGCATTGCCTACCATTCCACAAACTCATAAAATGTTATCTCGCCACCGCCACCACAGTAATTTTGTAGTATCTGAAAAGGGGGAAAGCAGACAATGGAGGAGCCGATGTGTGAATGTCCAACGCGCCGTAAATCTAACGCCTCCGAACATAGCTTCTAATAGGAAATAAAGCACCTTAACAAGCAAACATTTAAGACTGCTACAAAGTACAGTCTGCAAAGTGATGCAAAAGCTACCCACCGGTCGCTCCGATTCTGCTGCGTCCACCTCACCCAGACGTCAACTCATGCCGTCAAAGCTGAACCTACCATTAAGCCATCACCGAGGGCCTCTATACAACATCAACACAGAAATAACCCGCCCCAAGTCAATGAGCAGTACAGCCGTTAAGAGTCCCACACCCTCCACATATAATGTGCGCTCCACCAACACGGACATAATGGTAATGGAAACAACGCACCTTTTACCACACATAAAGTACGAAAGAACCTACGGATAAATGATGAAAGCATGCTTCTACCCTAAATGAGAACGCACATCAAATCTGTAGATACACACGAAAGACAGTAAAATTCACATATAGCAATCCCATCTTACCTGAGGAACGTGTAAAGTGATAGCGAAGGCAAGAGCCACACTCATTGCCGATAGATGATACTCCCATTCTTGGCAAAGGAAGAAGTCTTGACAGGAACTACAGCTACCTCTTCGGCGTCTATTCCAGCATGTATACAGATAAAAGAAACGAGTTAAAAGTCATATAGATATAATGAATACTTATTAGCAAGAAAGCAATGAATAGGCACCAAGTACTCAATTAAACCAAAACACTTCTCAACAAAATTACGAGCCACTGATCAAAGTTCACAATCATTAAGGAGCAAACCAAATGACAATCTGCCAAAACAATTTCAATTTATCACATAAAGCATTGTACAGGAAGAAATGAGTGTAACTAGACCTCCCAGTTGGAAAACAAAACGCCTTAACAGTCGCATTATGAAACCTTCGCGTTTATTCTAGCAAGTAGACGTATAAAGGAAGCCAGTTGGCATGCAAAAGACCTAATAACAACTAACGAACCAAAACCAAAAAAGAAGTGCCAAATAGCTACCAGATTTCCAACTTATTGGAGCAAGTGAAGCCCCATTAACCGAAAATAATGGTCACTAAAATGTACACCACTTACGTACTTCACGTACAAATCTGGCCAATCACTTTATTTTTTGCCCGGTAAAACAAATAAACTTCTAATTTTTGTGTGTCTTTAATAAGTTAAAGGTCTTCGCTAATACCTAACTTTTTTGGCTTTCATCGAAAATTTAAAATAATGAAATACAAGTATCATTTGCATATTTGTCTGGTGTAAGTAAGAAAATTAGCAACAAAAGCTAAATGTAACAACGCTTTTGTAATACTTCGTTCGTTTGGGCTGCCGGTTTCCGGTCAGAGTCACAGAGGTAACCATATTGCCCTAGCTGCTTAGGTTGGTCCTTGGACTATGCCAGCAGCTCATTTCCCTTTGCCTGTTGAATACATATAATCTGCCCTGGTATTTTGCCTTCTTTTTCCTTCAAGGAAGCCGCAGGACGATACAGCCTTAAAATAACATTACAAGAGTCATAAACTAGTAATGTGTGCAGCGTGGCTAACAACTCAGCTTTTGCTTTTACTTTTCGCCTGTATATCTTAACGATTATTAAGTTTCTTTTTTGCAACTAGGTCGATTTATATGATTTGATGTTGCTTTGAGTTATTTCGGTGGTTTTTATGAATTTTAGCAGGAGCTTAAATAGTCCTGTCACCCGAGTCCTGATACACAGGCAAGTGACTGGCACAGTATCTGCGACGCCTCCAGACGTCCACTGAACTCTAAGAAGAAAATCGGGAAAGGAAGAAGCAGAATTATAAATATAATCTGTGGCAAGCAAGGGTTGTAGTGCAATGTTTTTTGGAACTACCAGTATCGGTGAAGGTCACAGGAGTGGTCGTGTTGCCCTAGCTGCGTGGGCTGGCCTCCGGGCCATGCCAGCAGCCTATTTCTCTCTGTCCGGTGAATATATATATTCTACTTTAGCATTCTGCCTTCTTTTACCTTCGAGGGAGCCTTAAAACGCTACATTGGTGGCAGCAGAAAGCAAACCCGACTCTATAGGGTTTTTATCTTGATCTCTGTCGCCTGTGGCATGTTGCAGCGGTGCGAAAGAAGTGCATGTGCTACGGATGGGCCACGAACGACGTCCGCTCCCGGCATCTGCCCCATCTCCGTGTTCTACAAGAAAGCTTCTAACAACCAAAGCGACACTAGCCATGGACCACCTGAGAGGTTTCGTTCCGAAGATTACCTCCAGTATACCTGCCCAAGAAGATCGACGTTCTAACGCTCCCCTACGCACATGCTGATGGTCGGCAAAAACCTCTTATTCTGAGCTTTG
This sequence comes from Taenia hydatigena, assembly GCA_036345935.2. Lineage (NCBI taxonomy): Eukaryota > Metazoa > Platyhelminthes > Cestoda > Cyclophyllidea > Taeniidae > Taenia > Taenia hydatigena. Next base: position 24,797 of record JADWOT020001907.1, on the reverse strand, counting down.
CTCTCAAGCCAAACGAAAATCGATATCCAATGCACTGCCAAGAAAGGTCACTGACGGTGTTATTAAGCATCGCCTCAATCGCGCCCAATGTCGGCGACTGGGATGGTTAGCTCGTGGGTGCTTCTTGCAGAACTGACTACGTTGCGATGGCTGACGTGGGAGATGCACCGAGGGGCGCGTCGGGGATACGCTCGAAAGAGGAGAGGGACAATGTAGTGCTTTGTTTGTTGGAACTATCGGTTTTGGTCAGGATCACAGAGGTGGTCGTATTGCCCTAGCAGCGTAGGCTGGCCTCTGAGCCATGCCAGCAGCTTATTTCCCTCTGTCCGTTGAATGTTTGCATATTCTACTCTAGCATTCTGCCTTCCCTTGTCTTCAAACGAGCCACGAGACGCTGTAGGTAGGTTGCTCCTAAACATTTTATTGTATACAGAGGAAAAATATGGGGTAAATAAGTCAAAGTGTACAAACCAAAGCGCAAATTCAGGATTACATGGAAAATGTTAAAAACTGGGAAGCATATAAGCATTGGTAGAGGTGTGATACTATGCAAGGATCGTATCAAAACCACTTATCTAAGAAGCATTGCAACATATAATGACGCAATAATAAAGCCATTAGAATGAGTTGGTGTTTAATTGAGAGGCCGAGTAGCGCAGTGGTGAGCACTGGGCAGGGTACTATATTATTGCAAAGGGCAAATGACGTTATGATGGATCCTTAATGAAGAGGGTTCCAGCCCTCATCCTCAAATGCGCAGCCAATATCTTACAAGGACAATAGATGCATGAAATGAGCGTAGTGTGCGGCTTGTGGTATTTCCTTCCCTCTCCATCACAATTAATGCGGTAGTATTACCTTCTCAACACACTTCGTTAGCACGTGATCCACCTTCCCATTCCCACATCAATGAAGAAGCACTGGTTCCTATTGTGAGGTATCTTTCCCTTCCTTACTTTTAAGGTGAATGGGATGGAAATGTAGACATACCTGCTCAAACTACCATCAGCACAACCCCGCTACAAGAATGTAAGACTTCCAAGCAACACAGTCCTAAGAGTGGCAACTAGTAGTGTGCATGCTTCTATAGTGTGTCACCAAAAAGGGTTCATAATGAAGAGAAGGAGGGCGATTGTTGTCGTGAATCCCTTATCCCATGCGATGTCTACCTGCTTCCAGTCGCATGTACTGCAATGTTACGGGAGTGGAATATAATTGCTACTGATTTGGCGCTCAGTAAGAGTTGCACATCGAGGTGGATGTTTAATCGGATATTGGCTAAGGTAGCAGGGTAGGTTGCAGATAGACCGAGACCGCAAAAAGAGAACGAGTGGGAAGGAGAGTAAACAAGAGGCATCTATCTATAAGCAATCTGTTGCATAATCAACAAGATTATAATGTTGCTTCGTAAGAAGGCGTCGTAGAAAACGCCATTATTGACGATTCGTGAGCAAGATCCTAAAAGTAATACAAAGCCCCTTCTCCTTACCATTGCTAAACCAATTTCACTTCTTTCGACAACTAAGAAGGAAAATCCTTCTGTCAGACGACGAAATCGCCGCATACCGGCCCAATTACCCACCCACCTACAGGGACCCGTAAGCTGTGTGACCGCCTACACTAGTCACTCAAACTACACACCACGGCTCTTACCTTAACGGCTTTTTGACCTCTCGTGTCTGATGAGTCGAATCTGATCCAATCTAACGAATTGTGACATTGCCATCGCGCACAAACCTTCTACACGCTTCCACGACAATAACAATATTAACTGAAAGCCTGAAGAATTAACGCGGATTCGCTCAGAAGACGTAGTGAAGTCAGAGAAGGAGACTAACCATAAACAATGATGTCGCCTCTTCTGAATCTTCTGTCTCTCTCTCATAACTAGCTCTATGGATAGCAAGATTTTTTCTAGCAACAGTTCATGAAGGACCTGCCAACACTCATAGACCGTGCCATAATAACCGTAAAGTGTAGCATGAATTCAAACAAAACAGACACAGCAAAGAAACAAACAGGAGCACTATTTGATTCAAAGCACATGCTTTGCTTATTTGAATAAAAGTATTACCAAAGGGAATGCTGAATAGTCTACTTTTAATGCTTTGTTTGTTTGAACCACCGGTTTCGGTTGGGGTCACAGAGGAGGCTATATTGCTCTAGCCGCGTAGGCTAGCCATTGGGCCATGCCAGCAGCTAGTTTCCTTCTGTCTGTTAAATTTATAAAATCTATCCTAGTATTCTGCCTTCTTTTGCCTTTAAGGGATCCTCAGGATGCTACACGAGTGTTTAGCACACAGTACGTTCTACTTGTTTGTTGACCTGCTGTTGGTGGAAGCATCATGTTGGCCCTTCATGTGTTTCGATTTGCTGCACGTTCCTCATTCATGAATTGCTACTTTTAAATGCATAAGAAACATGCAATTGCTTCTACTTGCCATGTCATTTCCTAGGGTACAAATTCGTGTGAAGGAGTGCCTTGTTTGTGTTATAGCATTTAAACGAGTATTAGTGTAAGCTACATCTGTAGTGGAGGTGGGACTTATAGAAGAGGCGATGTTTGAGAAGAATGGATAAGAGAGGGTGTTATCGCATTTTGTTTGAAAATAGAAATCGCCCTATAGGCGAAAGGGCGCGTCCTAGACTTAAATCCCAATCTTTTGGTCGCGCCTCCTCGGTAAAAGCTTTTAGTACTCCTATCAGAGTCCGTTTAGTTCTTTCTACTTGTTCGTTTTCCTGAGGATGCCCAGGCGCCTGCAGAGTTCAGCGAAGGGTCGGCTTTGGAAATTAGGACCTTGATCGCTATTGACTGATTCAGGCACTCCGTGTTGACAGATCCAACGACTGAAAAAGGTTGACGCGACTGTATCGGCATCTTGCGACTTCATGAGTTCTGCTTCGGCTACTTTTGTGAAGCAGTCAACTGTAACCAGAATATACCATTTTCCCCTCTTGGTAAGTGGCAAAGAACTCACAATGTCTATACCTACTCGTTCGCCCGGATACCCTGTAGGCATAGGCTGCAGGGGTGCAGTTGTTATGAAATGAGGGTTCTTGAAACTGCTGCAAGTAATGCAGGTTTGGTGGAAGTCATGCACGTCTGGGGAGAGAGAGGGCTACCAGTATCACTTCATCGAGGCCTCCACCATCTTATTCTCGCCTACGTGGCCCAATTGTTCGTGCAACTCTTGAAGGGCTGTTTGTATCAGGGAACCTGGAACGACTAGACGCTTGGAAGACGTGACGTCTTCATGGTACCATAAGACTTCATCTTTCAAGGAGAGTTTGGACCATTGTCGCCATATCTGCTTGGCTGCCTTAATGGGCGATTCCATCTCTTCCGTAGTGGGCTTGGACGAGGATGCCAGGAACCTGTCGTAAACCAGGGACGTGTCGGGATCCGTACTCTGTGTGTTGCTCCGCTGAGAGATGCCTGCGGAATGATGCATCCGCATTGCTATGCGAATTCCCTTTTCTGTACTGCACAGTAAATTCATATTGTTGCAGTTCTGATGGTCTGTTCTCACTATGAACTGTCTCGCTATCGGGTAGTGCTTGAAGTGCCGCACCAGCCATTGTCTGGATGACGAACAGTTCACGTTCTGCTGCACTCTTCTGTCCCACGTTTTGTTGAGTTTAGCACTAGCGTAGGCGATGACGTATTCTCTGCATTCTTTGTCTCTTTTTAAAAGTACACCGTCCAGGACCACGTCACTGGCGTCCGTGTCTAGTACAGAGGGTGGTGCGTTGTTCTCGAGGTTTGGCAAGGCCCAGGAATGGAACGGGTCAGAGCGTTTGCTTTAGTTCTCTAAAGGCTCCATCATGTTCGTTCTCCCAATTGAAATTCGTTTTCGCCTGCTTCTCGGTTAGCTTGGGTAGGGGACTAGCAATCTCGGTTAATGTTCGCCAAGTTCTCACTTATGCCTGAAGAAGGTGACCGAAAGAAGGAGAAAATGGCAAATCTTTGCAATCAAGGTCAAGCCTGCATCTTGCAGACTATCCAGTACCAGTTTAAGGTTGGAGTTTTGCTCGCGAAAGTCATCAAGGTAGGTTATTTAGTATTTCTGGCAAAACAAATTAGTGCTGTCTGCACCAGGCGCTAAAAAGTATTTTCAGCGCTACAAATTCAGAAAAACACTGTCTATGATTCACAAAGCCCGCATCGTTGCTCCAACACGCACTTTGCGACTGGAGCTATTATGACGCATTTAAATAGTATGACAAAAAGGTGTTGCAAAGGTTGGTTTTAAATGACCCCTAGAAATGCAATAATTGCTGACAATAGAAATCTGATGAAGTGTCTTCGTTTAGCCAATCAATGCGCAAGTCGCATTATAATCTCTCCAACGTCTCATCAGACTTATAAGTGGCTTCATTTGATCAGAGTGGGGCAGAGACTCCTTTGAAATAAAGTACAAAATGTTGTGTGAAAATTAATTAGATTTGCTCAAGCCTCCGAGTCACATTTTCTCTTCGTCTGCTCATTCGATTATTGTGATCCAAGCTGTGACAATCACATGGGCTATGGATGCATAGAATTAAACCACATAGACGCAGTTGAGCTTGCACATATATCTCATCTCATAGCCAGGTCTTAAGCCAAAGTTTGATGGAGAGGCCCATATTGTAGGTCTAGTTTCAAAAATATGTAGCGCCCAACAAAAGAGTTAAAGGGAATCACATGATGGCATGTCGGCCATGAAAGTGTGCTGATCACAGCCTACTTGGCACGGCGATGGTAACCTGTTCGCACACGCTATGGAGGTCTAAATGCTACTGAACTTTCTGGAAAAGCATGATGAAGTCATTGGAATTTGACTATGAACTGTAACAGTGACAATTATTTTACTCACAAAATAAGATTATTATCTGGGAAAATGCCGCCTAAAGTCATGTCTTTAATGTTTACTATTAAAGAAAAAGGACACTTTCCATTTGGAGTTGCAAAAATTCATCATTACAAAGGAAAGACATTTATTTTATAAGTATTGCTAATTAAACGATGGAGCAAATTTGAGGGAAGGAGAATCACGTCAAAATGAAGTCAAGCAGATGACCGATGATAGCATATAGAACTTGTAAATGCTCCTGAAACTAGGCCTAACGTCATAAAATTATGTGCTATACATTTCACAAGCCTTGTCTGTTCTGTTTCCTTACTTTACTGCTTCACGCTAGAGAGTCAGGGTCATGCGGAGGACCATAGCACTCAGAGTTAACACTTCTAACTTATTACGCGGAACCTCATGAGTCGATAAGTGTATGCTTCGACAACACCTCATCTATATCGTCACAAAATCGGCACTGAGCTGTTCACTCACAGGCGCATTCACATTAGAGCCAAAATCGTGAGGCGCTACTTTCGTGTGTGCAGTTGCCACTCCATCAAAACAACACTTGATGGCGGTTTCTGGTTGGCTAAAAGCATTCTAGCACTCGGTGCACATGGTAACGCTGCTCAGGGTTATCAATAATAGATAATAAAAGGAGTTGCTAGATTGTTAGAGCCAACACTATCAGACCGTACTCGCAGACTTTGTCTATCCCAGAGAGCATGTTCGCAGGTCCGGCTATTGGTATTGATTTAGGAACTACCTTCTCCTGCGTTGGCGTTTTTCAGAACGGCAATGTCGACATCATTCCCAACGCTCAGGGCCGTCGTAAAACTCCGAGCTACGTCGCGTTTACGGACAAAGAGCACCTCATCGGTGATGCTGCAAAGATCCAGGCTGCCTTGAATCCCACCAATACGGTGTATGATGTGAAGCGTCTGATCGGACGTCGCTTCAATGATGAGGTCGTGCAAGGTGATAGGAAGCACTGGCCATTCAATGTGGTCAATTCAAACGAGAAACCGAAGGTCGAAGTAAAGTGCTGTGGTGAGATAAAGCAATTCACTGCGGAGGAGATCTCGTCCATGTTGCTGCTGGAGATGAAGAAGACAGCAGAGGCTTATTTGGGCGAGAAGGTGACAAATGCAGTTATCACAGTGCCAGCCAATTTCAATAGCAATCAACGCCAGGCAACAATTAATGCTGGCAGAATAGCAGGTTTGAATGTGATGCGCATCATCAGTGAGCCAATGGCAGCTGCTCTTGCCTACGGTTTGGGCAAGGGTGTCCACAGGGAGCGCAACGTGCTCATCTTCGATTTGGGTGGTGGTACCTTCGATGCGGCTATTATATCCATAGACAATGAAAAATTTGAGGTAAAGGCTGTTGGCGGTGACACGCACTTGGGCGGTGGTGACTTTGACTCTCGACTGGTGGATTACTGTGTAGAGAAATTCGAGCAAGAACATGAAGGAATAGACTTGACAACCAATGCAAAAGCCATCAGCCGTCTGAGAAGTGTGTGTGAGAATGCAAAAAGAACGTTGACTTTGCTTGAGCACACAAGCATCGAGGTTGACTCTTTGTTTGAGGGCATCGATTTCTCTGTGTCTATCTCAAGGCGCCGTTTTGAGCAATTGTGCTCGGACCTCTTTGACAGGATGCTGTATATTACAAACAAGGTATTGAGAGATGCAAAGTTGAGAGAGGCCGATATTCACGAAATATTATTGGTGGGTGGATCGACACGCATTTTGGAGGTGCAGCATATGCTACAGGACTTCTTTGTTGGCTGTAAATTCAACAAGTCTATCAACCCAGACGAAGCAGCAGCCTACGGTGCGGCGTTGTTAGCGTCAAACCAGATTGATAGAAAGCCGCTAGTAATGATGGAAGTGACACCGTTATCATTGAATTTTGCGATGGATGGTGACGTAATAACGCTGTTGGTAGAGCGCAACATGAAAATTCCAACGAGGACAGTAGTTTTCACTAGATCCTTTGATGATCAACAGGACGTGTTACTATGGGTATATGAAGGTGGGTATGCAGAGACAAATGACATCAAATTGCTCGGCAAGTTTTGCTTGTTAGGTATCCCACCTTCGCCGCGTGCCCTTTTTCATATAAAAGTTACCTTTTCCATTGACGAAAATGGCGTTCTCAGTGTGTCAGCAGTGGACAAGTTATCAAGGAAGCAGATTAATGTCTATGTTGAGGACACGAGTTGTCTGTCGGAAGAGCAGATCAAGCAGATGATCAATGAAGCTGAGAAATTGAAGCAGGCAGGTGAGAAGCAGAGAAGTAAAATGGCAACAAGGAATATGCTAGAGGACTACATATTCACCATACAGTCGGAAATAGAGAAGGATGAGGTAAGGCAACTGACATCGGAGGAGCAACGTAAAAGTGTACGCACGTTGTGTGAGAACACGCTTGATTGGATGGACCTCGACCAAGATGCCACAAAGGCGGCTTATGAGCATATGCGCAAAAAGGTGGAGAGCGTATTTAGCTCTACTATGTCAGTGAAGAAACTCGACTCGTAAACAGAGATTTCGAGGGCGAGATCATGCATTTGTAAATTGGATTACCTCTAGATCATTTGTTCCTGAAACGAGAAGTCACAAAACTCCGGAATCTTTTAACCATGTTGTGATTACCCACCTCTAACCCAAGACAAAGGGAGTTGTTACTCATTTTACATTAAATGAATCTTTCATATACCCTCTTAGTCACTTGCTTGCTCATACGCATTCCTTCTGATGAGCTTCTTTTTTAATTTACTTACATAAAGGTATCAGCCTAAGGGTGACCTCTCCATATTTTAATGTGAGTACTGCAAGCAATTCAATAATGATCAAGCGCTCTAAGAATAATGTGACTCTAGTCATTATACTTGACTCTTCCACTATTTAATGGTTCCCTAATCCATGGCGAAAGTGCACGGAGGTCACTTAGGATGGGGCTGCCTTACAGAGTGGATATAGCATGGTGGATCAAGTAGAATTCCAAACTAAACTTAACGGCCGCAGAGATATCAGTGTCAGGTTTCAGTGCTTCTGCGAGGTCTTTTGTGTCCACATACTCAATGACGCCCAAGCTTTTCACAAACACCAGTATTAATAATGGCATGCATGCCATCAAGCCTAGTCAAGAGAATCGAAGCCAGACATTGGCATATCAAAAATGATGCATCGTACTTTTCTAACAACGGACAATAATTATTTTATTATGCATTTTTGGATCAGCGCTAAGTGCTGATGGCTGTAATAGGATCCTCAGTGGATCTTATCCAAAGCATTTGAATAGGAAGGACCCGTTCCACCAAGAGGATCTTTGCCTTAGAGTGAAAGGCGTTGACCATGAGATTGGTAATGAATGCTTAAGGACTGTCTCCCTAAAGGCTAAGGCAAATCATCATGTTCAATAAAAAAACGAAAAAGTGTGGTATAGCGATGCAGTGGATGAGTAAAATAATGGAGTGGCCGATGTCGTGCATTCCATTGTCCCAATTCGTCTGCCTGCCTGTGAAGCAAAGATGCGCACATGGAATGCGCCATTCGGCGAAGAAGCACATCAATCTGATTAATAACCATGAAACGCCCCCATGTTTTCTACCCACTGCATCTCATCTTCCAATGCTTCCTGTACCCATCAACTTCTCCCTGCCATACTTCGCGTTCGGTACAAGTGGATGCCTTTGAAATCACATGACTTGAAGGCTTGTGCAAACAGAATAGATTTTCACACAATAATGAACTCCTTTACTCTCGAAGGTGTCTTCGTCACACCTTAATTGGCTAAAGCCACCCAATAAAGCTGGTGATGTGCTAAGGAGTTCTTTTTAAGGAGAAAGGCCAAAGCAGAAAGAATGGACAAGTTTATCACAGCCTCAGCGCAGTCAATTTGGCTCAGTGCTCACACACATTCTGTCAATTCAGAGGTTACTAATGAAGACTTTATCATGGCTTCTACATGAATCCCTCCCTCTGTTCGATAGCCAACTCATTACTCACAACAGCCGTCTTTCTCTTCATGCAACCGCCCATGCTTTTATATACCCAGCAGTCCATAAGGATTCCAGGACCCGAACTACGTTTCCATTCAAACACAGCGCGCGTTCCCTTTCAAGCCGAAAGTTCTTAGTCATAGTGAAACAATAGCATGGAAAGGAGTGTTTTGAGAAGAATGCAAACTCTGCTATATGCACATCGATGTGTTATGAAGGGGAAGAAGGAAACCAAAGGCCTAATGTTAATTTGAAGAGTTGCGTGTACTGGTTTGAAATGAGTATGAATGAGCAGAAGGCGAAGAAAAATAAGGCATGAAAGGAGTATAAATGCTTTAATCACTGTCGGCTGATATATGAGGCATCATAATGGAATGGTTTTGCATAAGTGGGTGGAAAGAAATTTCTTGTAAGCTAGATTTTTCGTTCCTTTGAAGATTTATTTTTGTAAAATGTATTGGCTGCACTTTTGGCCCTCCTTTCTCCTCTCTGCTTCGCCTTTTCCCTTCACGTGCCTCACAATTCTGATCGTCTACAAAGACCATTCACGCGCACCTCCAGGCTGTAAGAATCAAATGCATAGACTAACCACTGATGGATTTATCTGCATTTTCCTGACCTGTTCATTGTTTCCTTAACCAATACAGCGCATTAGTAATGATGGATGTCGTGAGGCATTTAATTTCATTTAGGTTGCCACCAAAGCCTATGCCATGCCGAATCCCTCCTCGACTTGATTTAAGGGCCAGTTTCCAACCCTCTGGTTTGCTCATTTCAATTATTTGTAGCAAACTTTGATAAATGGTAGCCCCTTTATTCTAACTCGTCAACTCAGCTCCATTACTCAATAAATAGAGCTCTTCAAACACATTATCAGATGAAATAGAGGCAATTCTCAAAGAGTTGCGCGGAATACGAGGATTTTTTAAAAGGACTGGGCGCATGAATGCAGGATGTGAGGAATGAGCTGGAAAATTAGTGAATCGGGTAATGAACGCAGAGATTTGCGTCCGATTCGTATATTTGCTGAGCTTACTGCCATTTTGCCCATCCACTTCGCAGCGCTTTACTTCGCTGTTCGAGTTGCCATAGTTGGAGTTTGAACACCAAATACTTCGTGTTTTCTGTATTGTGCTCCGCGCTCGTATGCACACGTATGTGCTTCGCCATTTGAGGTCCCGTCACTTAAATTATTTTTGAAGGCTCCACTTATATTTAATGAGTAGCAAAATAACATTATTATAATGGGGGATTTGTGAGCTTGGTCTACTTATATTTCTGCAAACAATTGGAGGCGCTGTGGATGTAAGAAGCGATATGCTGAAAATGGAAAATAGCTTTTAGCTTAATCCTTGTAATTGATGCTATTTAAAATATTAATCCAAGACCTCCTTGCTTGGCGTTAATAAGAAACTCTGGTTCAAGCACAGGCTGTGCATGTGTGCTCTGTGTCCCTTAACGCAGTTAGTTAATTCGAAATTCCCTTAGAGTTGTTTGCTGAGTAAACGCTTAAAGCGTAGATGTTAAGATTGCAGGGTTCCCCAAGATTTTTTCAACCCTTCTTGCTATCTAACAAGTTCCTTTGTGTAATCAAAGCTATTTGTTGTTTCTTACAACGCTGGTCACAATTTATTAACTTTTAAAAGAACACAATCCATCGCACATCTGTACGGTGTAGATTGATGCATAAATTAATGCAAGCCAAAGACAGCTTTTGCCTTTTTGGGAACAACTAAAAACAAGGCATTTAGATTCCAATCCAATTTCCTAATGCCTATTTTGGCTGCTACTGGTAACAAAGGAGTTTTCTCGTCTTAGGATCCAAGACAAAAATATGGCTTGTGAAGAAATAGCGAATTATTTTCCGTTTTTGCCTTTGTAGAATAGCTAAAAATAGCAAAATAGCAAAATCCTGTGCTTTACACGTGGGTGCTTAGGGACTGTCTCCCTGAGAGCTTAGGCAAATTATCATGTTGAATAAAAACGAAAAAGTGTGATATAGCAATTCCTTAGATGAGTGAAATAATGAGGTGGCCAAAGTCGTGCATTCCTTTCTCCCAATTCGTCTGCATGCCTGTGAAGCAAAGGTGTGCACACTGAAGGCGCCTTTCGGCGAATAGGCACATCAATCTGATTAATAGCCATAAAATACCTCCATGTTTTCCTTTACTGCATCTCATCTTCCAATGCTTCTGTGCCCATCAATTTCTCCCTGCCATACTTCGCGTTCGTTACAAGTGGATGCCTTGAGAGCTGGTAATGAGATTAATCTTATGCACATCGAGCCTTTGAAACCATATGACTTGAGGGCTTGTGCGAACAGAATAGGTTTTCACACAACGATCAAATCCAATTATCTCAAAGGCGTCTTTGTCACACCCTAATCGACTGAAGCCACCCTTAGGGCTGATGAAATGTTGGAGAGAATGTAATCCGAATAGCACATTGATTCACTTAACAGTTGTTGGTTGGTGCATTTGTTGGACTTGGTTAAAACAGTATCCCTTGCATCTCTTTTTCCACACAATTCAAACACGCCGTCACGATTCCGACCATGGTGGGCAAATGGGAGAAAAACACTTCAACACAGTTTGGTGTGCATGTACATACCTAAAAGTAAAATGTGCCCAGAAGTAATTAGGCACTTTGCGATGCTTCTCAACCTATCCCATCTTTGGTGCCCCTGGATCAAGTAAAAAGTGTAGTGATGGGGATTGCTTATTATATTCTACAGTAAAACTTATTTATTAGCAGCACATTAATACGCTTAGCATAACTATTTTGCCATTCGAGACCTGAGTCACAAGCCCAAACATCTCCAGTAAGGGCACCAATTGTGCTCTTGAACAGCAACTCAGAGCACGGAATGGGCAATGAAGTAATAAACTAAGATATGTTGTGTAGCGCTTTATCTCCATGTTAATACTTTTTAATAATGTTAATGATCCAGTGAAGCTTGTTTGGCAAGTGGACATTACTATACCCAGAAAGTCAGATACCAAGAGGGCTGCCCCACCGCCATACACACAATTCAAATATCGTGCCCTACTTTTTGTGAATTCTAACTTACGAGAGTTAAGTGGTTCTCTCATCGTGCCACCCATGTCAGTGACATTTCCAACTAACGTCAAGCTAGGCACAAAAGGGCCATTAACACTCACCACAATCGTGCAGAGCAATAAGTAGCGGGTTGATTGGCGTAATTGTTTTGTCTGTGGAACAGTAATTCTATTAGGGCCTACTTTACTTTTGACTATTTCATGTTTCGTTGGAAATGCGAACAGCTGCGCATTCCTGTCTAAGCGTATGCCAACAGTTTTAGCAAATCGCTGCTTGTTTATTGGAATTGTAATGATCAAGTATATCATTAGGGGTTCGTTTTAAGGAGAGGGGCCAAAGCAGAAAGAATGGACAAGTTTATCACAGCCTCAGCGCAGTCAATTTGACTTAGTGCTCACACACATTCAGTCAATTCAGAGGTTAAGAATGAAGACTTAATCATGCCTTCCGCATGAATCCCTCCCTCTGTTCGATAGCCAACTCATTACTCACAACAGCCGTCTTTCTCTCCATACAACCGCCCACGCTTTTACACACCTAGCAGTCCATAAGGATTCCACGACCCGAGCTACTTTTCCATTCAAACACAGCACGCGTTTTCTTTCAAGCCGAAACTTCTAAGTCATAGTGAATCTATAGCATGGAAAGGAATATTTTGAGAAGAATGCAAACTCTTCAATATGCACATCGATGTGTTACGAAGGGAAGAAGGAAACCGAAGGCCCAATGTTAATTTGAAGAGTTGCGTGTACTGGTTTGAAGTGAGGATGAATGAGCAGAAGGTGATGAAAAATAAGGCATGAAAGGAGTATAAATGCTTATATCACTGTCGGCTGAAATTTGAGGCATCATAATGGAATGGTTTTACATATATGGGTGGAAAGAAATTTCTTGCAGGCTAGATTTTTCGTTCCTTTGAAGATTTATTTTTGTAAAATGTATTGGCTGCACTTTTGGCCCTCCTTTCTCCTCTCTGCTTCGCCTTTTCCCTTCACGCGCCTTACAATTCTGATTGTCTACAAGGACCAATTCATTCACGCGCAAATCCAGGCTGTGAAAATCAAATGCATAGACCAACCACTGATGGATTTATCTGCACTTTCCTGACCTGTTCATTGTTTCCTTAACCAATACAGCGCATTAGTAATGATGGATGTCGTGAGGCATTTAATTTCATTTAGGTTGCCATCAAAGCCCATGCCATCCTGAATCCCTCCTTGCCTTGATTTAAGGGCCAATTTCCAACCCCCTGGTTTGCTCATTTCAATTACTTGTAGCAAACTTTGATGAATGTTAGCCCCTTTATTCAAATTTGTCAACTCAGCTCCATTACCCAATAAATAGAGCTGTCTAAACGCATTATCAGATGAAATAGAGGCTATTCTCAAAGAGTTGCGCTGAATACAATGATTTTTAAAAGGACTGGGCGCATGAATGCAGGATGTGAGGAACAAGCTGGAAAATTAGTGATTAGAGTAATGAACGCAGAGGTTTGCGCCCGATTTGTATATTTGCTAAGCTTGCTGCTATCTTGCCCATTCACCTCGCAGCGCTTCACTTCGCTGTTCGAGATGCCTTAGTTGGAGTTTGAACACCAAATACTTTGCGTTTTCTATATTGTGCTCCGCGCCCATATGCACACCTATGTGCTTTGCCATTTCAGGTCCCGTTACTTCACTTATTATTGAAGGCTCTACTCATATTTAATGAGTAGCAAAATGACATTATAATAATGAAAAATTTGTGAGCTTAGTCTGAAGTAACTTTGCCTATTCATATTCCTACAAACAGAGGCGTTGTTTTCTGGAAGAAAAGGCTTCCTAAGTGGATGTAAGAAGCGATGTGCCGAAAATGGAAGACAGCTTCTAACTTAATCCTTGTAATTAATGCTATTCAAAATATTAGCCCAGGATCTTCCTACTTGGCGCTATAAGAAACCCTGGTTCAAGCACAGGTTGAGCATATGCGCCCTACGTCCCTTAATGCAGTTAGTTAACTCAAAATCCTCTTAGGGTTATTTGTTGAGTGAACGCTTAAAGCGTAGAGGTTAAGATAGCAGGGTTCCCCAATTCACCAACATTCAAAAGAACACAATCCATCGCACATTTGTACGGTGCAGATTGATGCGTAAATTAATGCGAGTTTAAAGACAGCTTTCGTTCAGCATTTAATCCAATTCCGTAATGCTTATTTTGAGTGCTACTGGTGACAAAGGGGTTTTCTCGTCTTAGATCTCAAGGCAAAAATATGTTTTGTGAAGAAGTAGCGAATCATTGTCTGCTTTTGCTTTTGTAGACTAGCCGAAAACATAAAAAAACATACTTGATATCTGCCTTTTTCTGTACTTCGCACGTCCACAATTAGTGCTGCATGAATGTGGCGGAGAGATTTTCTTGCCTTCGTTTCTGAGTCAAAGGTGCGTGTAATTTGAAGGGGAAGCGCACAAAAGATAAAACGTGAGAGTAGCTACAACATGCGGTTTGTAATTGTTACTTTTTTCCTTCTCCCAAACTGTAGCATGACGCGATTGAAATCCATTTTTAATTCTTAAAACCACACATAGCTTTTATCTTCATAAAAGTGGGTGGATTTGGCTGTTAGCTCACTCTTAATTTTATTAGTGTCTACAAAATCAAGCTTGGTTAGCATTCGACTCTTTACCTAAGCAGCAAGATGAGGATAGCACTGGCATGTTATGTGGTCAAAATCTCCCAAAATCAACCCACATTTTGAGCAAAACCAAAGATCTCAGTTGGAGTCGGTTGGCAGTTTTGCGTTCTAAGGAGTTCGGATGAATGACTTTGGCCATTGAACAAGGATCCGATTTGGGAAAATTGCGCTCTTGTTTGTTCCAGCATTCTGTAAAACTTTTTCTCAATGCACATATCAGAAGGGTGTTACGAGGATACTATGAATCTTTACATGTTGTTCCATGCACGACCGCCCATTTTTAAACCACCGAGAGGGGAATAGATAAAGGATTCTGATCCATGGTCAAATAAAAGACAAATTCTAGCGAACGGAAGAAGGCGAAGGAAGCACTCAAGACAGCAGGCGCAGAAAAACAGTTTTCTGCGTTTGTATATAAGGTCTGCCCATTAGATGGGAAAACTCGTCATGACTCCTCAGGCATTGTACCACTTAAACAATCACATGAATGGAAGCTAATTTTTCAGACCGGTTCGATTCTTGCCTAAAAGCAGAAAAATCTAAGTTGTCCTCAATTAAGTCAATCATTCCAAACATAAATATTGCCGTTATGAGTCCTAGTGTGGCACGTCCCCAGTCATCACAAACTGAAAATGAATGCATATCACATCTATGCGACGCGACGAACGAAGTTATACAAGGAGCGTAGAAGCCGCATCGCGAGCTAGCCATACCAGTCACTAAATTTCCATGCAAATCTAGATACTTGATCTTAGCGCTATTAATCTCTTTTGGCGATTCTGCTCGGTGAGGATTTTCGTCCGCTTCAAAACCGGAATCAGTGGTAGAAAATTCAGCTGGTCATAACGCGTGTCCACAGCTGGCCGTTGCAACACCGGTCATAAAACATATTTATTTTAAATATGAATGTTTTAATTCATTTCCTTGTGACAAGGTTTCCCAGTCGCATCTATCCTGCTTCCATTTAGCTAGTAGGGAAGTCGATTTTAGCTCTTTACCTTTATTTTTCCACTTTATTGCCACGAGAACATCTCGCGCCTCTGTATTCCTCACGCTTCTTACACCTTCATCTCCCTCAAACCCAACATCAATTATTCCCTCTCTCCTTTTCCTCCCCACCCTCATGGTGTGACAGCGGCCTCTTCGTAGATGATTTGGCTGGCTAGAAGAACAAGGTCGAAGATCAGGATTGGATAAAGTGTGCTTTTGCACTCACATACACATAAACACACACACGTTCCTACCTGCTTTCCTAAGACATTAATCAAGGTGTGCCTGAAAAATTCGAGAGCAAAAGCGAACAATGACATACACACACAAACCTAAGCGAAGATACATAGTGGAAGCAGAGCAGGCGGTTTAGAGCGGAAAGCATACAATTTCACTTGTTATTGTAGAGCGTCAGGCAGAGAGAAACTCCAAAACAAAAAGGATTAGGAAGTGAGTTGGGCAGGTAGGAAGTTGACCAGCCTACAAATTACGAAGTGAGAAGTAGGAGCAACATGCCCACCTTAGCTCTCGAAAGGATAAATGAAGAGAGAATAAAAATAGGAGGCAGAATTGAGGCGGAGTGGTGTAGGACAAACTAAAGGGACAGAGAAAACGATAGAAATGGGGAAGTAATGGCAATCCAAGCCAAGCTATGCTAAAACAGGATTTGGCTTCGGATAGAGTGCGATTGAGCCAGTTCCAGTCTAACCCGTGCTAGTGAGATCTAGATTATGAATCCGTGCATTATTTAATCATGTCATAATCGGGATTGAGACTAGTGGAGAGATGAAAGAGGGTATTGGCAGACAATGTGGCAGGAGGGGAAGATGAGAGAAGAGTAAAGGAGGCAGGGAAGCGAGATGTTCTTGTGGCACTATAGTGGAAAAATAAAGGTAAGAAGCTAAATTGTAGGGATCGCTCACTCACCTTTTCCAAATCAGTTGTATATGAGGAGCGCAAACTGTGTGACAATGCAAGACGTAATACACGTGAGCATATGGAGCGCAGTAGGAGACAAAAGAGACTTACCAAAGATGCGTAGGAGACAGGAGAGCTCCTCTCTCATCAGTTCTACCCATTAGGCGTGAACCTCGATGCCTAATGTCTGCGAGAAAGGGAAAAAGACTTTAATCAGCATTACATGCAGTTGTGTAGTGTTGATTAGATGGGACAAATCAGAGCGTTAGGGGTGACTTAAATGATAACGCATGAGGCGCCTTACCTGAGCCTGTCATAATCTAGCCTAGGTTGCTAACCTTGCTTTTTTACTGATCCAATCCAAGTTAGTCGGATCTGGTCAGGCCTAGACTTGCGTAACGTGCTCCAGTGCTTCCGCAGTGGAAGAAGAATAATGGGCAAGCTGTTTGACATCAGCCGGTCTGTGATGCAGCTGCTTATTTAGGGATTCGGAGCATATTTGGGAGATGAAAAATAAGTTCGGCACAGCAATCGTAGTGAAGGGTAGAATGTTGATTAAAGAATCGGTGACTCCCCCTAATTCCACGCTTGGACGAATTGCTATTTTGCATTAAGAACGGCAGTAGTGGTCCATGCATTTCTTCAGTAGGGGCGGTGCATTAGAAATATTCAGTTGAATGAGACAGAGGAACAATTGAGTTTAAGGCGAAGAGGTGAGAAGTCGAGGTATGGAGCTGCAGTGCAGTGTTCCTCATCTCTTCCCTATCGTCTTCACTCCTTTCCAACGAAAATTCGCTCGTCCACTCATCTAGCCATGTGAATGAGTAAAATAAAAAGGAGTCGGATTAATGAAAAAGTTTCACTTTTTTCGAATGGCACACCAGAAGAGGCCAACCGTAGTTTTTCTTTTCACGCTATTTTTATTGGATGCCAGATGTGACAATAGTGAACCAACACACGCAAATGAAGCGAGGGATGAGAGTGGCACCCGGACGGATTGTGGATACGAAGAAAGAGAAAGCAAGAGCAGGTGTGCAAGGAGTAAATTATCTGCGTAAAGCTATTAATAAAAAGGAAAGAGAGAACCAAGTATAAAATTGAACAATTGTAGATGAAAACAAAGAATACAGACTGTAGCTATGTTCTTATGCTATTCCAGCTTTCGCATTAAAATCATTTACAGTACATTGTGTTCATTCCTAGGCGCAAAAGTCTTAAAATTAAACTGCACTTCGCTAGAACGCAAGTACACCAGCAATTGATGCCTAAGCTTAGTTGGTCACGGATTGGAATGAACAAAATCTGGCGCTGCGTAATATCCGCGTAGCCTGGTTTTTTTGTTAATGCACAGCCTTAGTACAGCTGTATGGCATAAAATGCTGCATTTTCAGAGGTGACCTGTGTTTTTTACACAGCGGCTTTTAACAGAAAAGGCCTTATTGGAGTCAACTCAATGTCAAGGTAAGAAATACTTAGAGCGCAGTGCACCTGGGCTAAATTGCCATTGTTTTACTTATGCGATGCCTTATGCATACATTGATCTAAGCTACCAGTCAAAAGCTAATACCATTCTGACGTTTCCAATGGCGGTGAGCAGCCTTGTCCTGAAGGCTTCTAACCATAACCATAAGGCTGGTAAATGAACCAAATTAACTAACATTTATGCGCAGTTTACAGATGTGGGTACTATAGCAGCTTGTATGGTGCACTTTAACCGCACATTAATAATTAAAATCTTAGCAATAAACAGTAAAGTTTAATTGCCTAGAAGAGGCTATTGCTAGTTTACGCACGACAGACATGGTAAGAAACCATAAGATGCAATTAATTCGTACCAGATGCCAAAGGCTGATTTCTGATCCGCCCTTTAGAGGGCTCATGATGATCAAATTATGCTCCAGTCAGACGCGATGCATTCTAGTGAAATCCGTAACCCGTAAATTCATTTTCACCTAGAAATTATCAGTAAGCAAGCCACTTCAGCCCACCTCTGCCAAAATCACGGCACTCTAGTGCAGCAACGGGTCCAAATTACCAACAAGGTGGAAAGCAGTTACCGCTGATGACCTCGAAAATGGTGAGCGATTTTGTTAACTTAAAGACTTGTTTCACTTGACAAAATATGCAACCAACAGTTGAATTGTGACTTGAAAATCGCAGTTATCATGTTTATTTATTTTTGGTCTTAAGCGATGCGCGATCCATTGCATTTGACGTCCGGGACTAAATGATCAAGTTTTATAAACTTTATTGGAACAAAATCTATCACTAATCGACTTCATGTGCTCATACCCAGTAAAGTTTTTTATTTTCGCCTGATTCTATCTCCATTTTTAAACAATATATGACAGCGTTTCTTATCTATCCTACTTAAATGTTTCCTCTCCTTCAAATCTAGAACTGAATCTCCCCAGCTCCACTACAGGTATGGCTTACATTATTCATCATTTGACAATGCTATATTGCATACTAGTCATAGCTTTGCACGAATCTCTATCTACGAAATGATGTAGTAAGTAAAAGCAATCTTGTGTCCACCCTATTTAAGTATTCGTAAGCATGGCTTTAACGTTCGTTAATGAGGCGGATTCTTGTGCTTTCTGCTAACACATTTGTGTTGAGCGCACATTTTCCTTAAAAAAGGCACAAAACAATTTATTTATACATAGTAGACATTCCTGTAAGTTGATTAAACCTCGAACGATTGTCCATTTATCATCTTTCTCCTAGTGCTAACTACAAAGTCATTCCAGTTGAGTTGGCGAACCGTGTGTCAACAAATTCCTATCCTGCGATTAAAGGGAGACATAAGTGCGAACATTGCAGAGGTGTCACAAAAGTAACGCGCACAGATTGCCCTTGTAGTGGGTCAGAGTCTTCTTGTACCAACATAATGAATCTGTTTCTCCTACTTAATTTCCTCCAATTTGGTTTCGACGCAAAGGCATTAGCGGTTGAGTTTGTAGCAGGGAGGGATGAGCTTCTATGCAGCACTTCCTTAGGTCTGATAACCACATGAATTAAGGCCGTGGCCCCCAACAGCTGGAAGTGGACATCTCATAGACAACATTACTACTTCACAACCGTACCAACGCGTGAACACCCTTGTTGCATATGAAATACGTCCCCTCGTGTAAGAGTGATTACTCAATCGGCAAGTAACGTGGCAATTTGGTGAGGCATCAAGCAACTATCATCACCTGCGATTTTCAAATGAGAGTGCGTATGGTTGTGCAGTTGGTCTCAGTGCTTCCCATCATTAGCTGCTCAATGGATCCTTTTCAATGATTGAAAGGCCTTCAAAATGCGCCGAGTGGAAGCAGTGGGAACAAGCCTCAATAGGAGTTGACTTGACCGCAGATACTTTAAGCGATGTGCAAGGCCTCCTACTGGCAGTAGATAGTGGGTGGGATTCGCATTCCTGTTTCCTCCCTTTACTTATTGTTCAGTCTGCACAACTTGTGTTTTCGTAGAGAAAATATGGAAGTAGAATGTGATAGCCTACGCATAGGGAACCTCAACCTAGGCTGCCTCTGCATCAGAACTGAACTGCTTGCATTCCAAATGATGCTGCTTTCGTAGTCCATTGGGGTTACATTTGATAAACTTGGCAAAAATAAGTCGAGTCCCTCCTATTCTGATAGTAATGCTTTCGAGATACCTTTTGCAAAATACTTTCATGCTCACTATTCAAAACCGAATGCGGAATCTACTTCAGCCCAACGGGAGATTTTCGTACCTGCGGAAGCAAAATGAGTTGCAAAGCAGCAATCTCACTCGTAGCGAAGCCATACGATACTCTGGCCATTCTGATCTGCCAATTGGCACTTAATTCGACGATAGCGTGGATTAAACGCGAAAGCACATTCGAAGTGGAATCTTAACTACCTCAACTTTCATTTACTCAAATCGCGCCTACCGAATGCGCTAAAGATGTATACAGCTCACCAATGGGAAGCAATTCGACGATCTTTTCAAGAGTACACCTGCTGCATCCACCAACACGAACACTACAAGCGCGAATGATTCTACCAACGTGAATTGTGTCACGTCTTGATTGCAGCAGAGACAACAAAGTTGGGCGAATTTACTGCGGATCGTGGGTCATGGACAAATGAGTTCCCAGACCTAATTGACCGCCTGCACTACCCCCAAACAGCCCATATCCACAAGACGATTCTCTGGCTTGAGATGAGTTACTTCTTTGCCTCTCCATCAATGGAACACTCAAACACCCATGCCGCAGGTGACGATGCCTTATCCGAACTGTAACAGTGGACCACCTCACTCCACACGCCTCATCCGCGTCAATCAACAAGCAAATTTATCATCACCTGCGCAAACCCGTTCAATCCTCACCTCCCTCTGTTTGCAAAAAAACAAGAGCGAGGGAGTAAAATTCTTAAATTGACTAATGGTGGGGAATTTACAGGAACATACAACACTGTAAAGACACCATTATAGCTTGGCAAGGGAGATGTAGGCATTTGGAACGGTGAGGATTCTGAATTTTGAGAGCCTTGCGCTGTTCCACATTAAAATGCTGCCAGAAGACAACCAATCATCCTAGTGCCCCTTTTCCTTCTTTACTCATGGTCTTCATGAACTATGTGGTGGTAGCGGTGTTTCCACACCGACAAATTGCACTTATCACTCGCTTTGGATAGTGGACCTCTGATCTGCATTCCATTCACACATCGACATTTAAACCTGCGAAGCGAAAAAAGCAAGCAGACCCGTTCAATACGAAGGAAATAAGGTCCAAACAGAGGTTCTAGTTTTATATCTGCAAGAACAATCATAATGCAGCGACGTCATGTGAAGTAGTAAGCGATAGCCCATGTTCTACACGGAATAGGCATCATTTATCGAGGATGACACAGACCAGCCCCAGTGCCTGTGAACAAAGTGCGGAGATGAACCATCCTTCTCATGAAAGAAGGCGTTTACGATCGCCAACCCATTCAGCAATTTGACGATTGAGCGGCGTAGACGTCTACCGGTCAGTAGCGATAACGCAAACGTTGGTTTTCAGCCCACCCGTTACCTTTGTTTGTTAGGTGAACTTCTCGGTACCTGGCGTCTACTTGACACTGCTCAGTGCCTTCTGGTGCGCCTCCTATTAAAGCATCTTCTCTTCCATTGTGCCCGACTAAAAGGAAACCGCAATCGGGATGTTTACAAAACCGAAGTGATTAAATATGCATGGAACTGTCCCTTCCAAATGCCACGCCACACACCTACTGCGGCCTGATCACCGTCAGATGGATTCTGGTCAAGTTCAAACCTTGCTAAACGATTTACTCTGATGAAACACAGACCATAACTACTCGTCTTACTGCTCCAGATAAGGACAAACTCTGAAGATTGCGGAACGGATGCACAGGTTGCGAAAGGTACTACACAAGCTAATTCTGTCCATGTCCTAAGAGGCCATCCCTCTCAAAACGAAGCTTTAAGTGGGAGTGAAAATCACAAGGGGCCACTATAAGGGAAAATAGTACACATCGAGGGCTCATCCAAAAGCCAGGAAAAGGAACAACTACTACAAATAAAGCGTTTAGGATCTACTTATCAATCGCTTTACTTTAAGGATGGCAAGCACTTAGAGGCTCGAGACAAACATGACACAGGAAATGAGGTTAGGTCGATGAAAAAGGCTTAATTTCGGACGTCAAAGCCAAAAAGAGATCGAAAACCGGAAACCACTGATAAACTGGTTACAAGGTTGGAGACAGGAACAAAAAATCTGCGTTAAAATTGCTTGCCAAACCAAATAACTAAAACAAAGTGGCTACTTTTCCTCTGCATACCTTCAGAAAGGTGCAATTCCACACGAAAAAAGGAAAAACTCTTCGGAATAAAATAAAACAATGCAGGAAGGCGGTCTTGCAGAATCACTGCCAAACCTACATTTTGAAAAAAAAAATCAGCCTACTTAACTTTGCTCATAATATTTGATTCCGAGAAGCGAAAACCCTAACGCTCTACCAAGAGCCCGTAAATGGATTGTTGTCTACTCTTTACGCGATAACAAAAGGCAAAAGAGACTTCGGCTTGTCAAGCGATCGCTTTTAATCCTTTTTCAAAAACATTAGTCTTTACGAGGAAATTGCAGGAATGAAAAGATTTAGCGAAAAATAGTGCAGTAAGGGAGACGTGGTCAACAGAATAACGGGAGCTCTTTGGCACTCGTTCATTAAAAAACGAAATTGATCTTCAGTTATAAAAAAAAAGGAGAACCAAGACCTGTGAACTTTCAATCACCTCCTCAAAACCACTTTAAAATTACACTACTTAATCGAACTCTCGCAAAGCGCTAAGCACAGACAAACAAGAAACGTATGAGAATGAGGAGAACAGCACAAAAGAAGTGACTTTATTCCTACCAACAGCAAAAAACAAAAACCATGGCAGAGCGGAAAGAAGCCATAACGCAGAGACCAAGTGCAAAACGCCTACGCACCAAGCACTCGATGGTTGGTCTCCTGTAATAGACACAGTTCAGTGCAATGAATCCTGATTGAGTCCGACAACCCTGTGGGCAGACCTTGACCGATTTACAGACACCGGTGAATAACAATGCAATCCCTAAGAAAGACGCTGATTGACAGTATTGATCACCGGTCATGGGTCCCGTGTCCATGTGGATGAGCCCATGACGATGAGGCACGCAACTCTTGTGTTCGCTTTTTGATGATGCTAAACAATTAACCAGCCAATACCACCTTGCGCAATTCCCTACTTCAAAAGCAAATCACGTGCAACAGGTACTACACTTACTCATTAAAAATGCCATTTCCTGCACTTTGTGGGGTGCCTAGTGTGTGACCTAGCTAGCCTTTCGGCATTGATGCATCCCATCTCCGGCAGCACCTTCACACCTGGAGCCATAGTACTTGACACCAGCCCCCTCCTCTTACCGTCAATCGGTACAAAGACCAGCAAACTGGGTATTCTACCGGCATAAAATTGGTGTTTTCACACTCTCTTAGTGGCTTTCCACCTGCCTGAACAAAGCGCTTTCTTCCAACATCGTAGCCATCCAAAGTTACTCATTTTCCACTACTTAAATGTACTGTAGGCAAGTCCGTCTCGGCCAGCTTCATATGCTCACCGCATGCTGACCCCTACACGTTCCGTGGATCGAGAATGGACAGTGGAACAGATCGACAGTTGAGAAAACAGGCTGATAAAGATTTACAGAATGCCTGGAGGGTCATTAGACAGCCGACACTAGCTTTGCCGCTTCACCCAGCTCCTATCCCTGCATCTCTACCAGCCAGCCAACTAAGTGAATGAGCAAGAACAGGGGTGCAATTAAGTTACAGAAAAAAATCAAGTACTTTGCAAAGAAATCCTCCCAAAACAACACCATTAATGGGTATGATGGTGGAAAAGGATACCACGAGTAGAGACAGAGGCGAAGACACTACTTGTAACGGCTGCCGTATCTGGGGCCTCATCACTGTGGTATATACGCCACAAAATAAGTGGTGTGCTGCAAAAAAGCACTCGTGCTATATAAAAAGCCAATTAATGTCACGGGATTGTGGTGAAGGCTGGACCGAACCAAGCATCAGATGCTTGCGCCCATTACTCTGGGTATGTCTATGTCGGTGGCATCCCCCTTCCTCCTCCCAAACTACCTAGTGCACCTACAGCTCTACTGAATCGGACAAACGCATGACAGCACTCAGTCAACCGACACTATGTGCAATAGGCCAGTCAAGTGCACGCGTGTGCTTCAAACGGTAGAACAAGTACCGTGCGCAAATAAGCCAACTGAACATGGCGAGGCATTCCACTCCTTTCCACTATGAGCAACTTCCATCCTAACCATTGTTAGCAGCAATAATGCGATCAAAATGAAGCAATGCATCCCAGAAACACGCACCACGAGGGTGTCAGGAAGGTGTTACTTTTGGCATCACCAACAATCAGTTGTTCTGACGCAGACGAAGTGATCCCAACACGACCACTCACATCGGACAGGACCATACCAACGTTCTAACTCCACATCTCATACCGCTGAAGTGAAGCTGATCAAGAAAACCAGGCGGGTAAGTCCCTAGACAGCGAGATAAACAGATCTCCTCACCACCAGCCAATTAGCCCAATTGACAGATAAGTGAAAAACGCGTAAAGAACGGATGAAGCTTAACGTTTACCGGTGCACATTTGCCTGCCTTAAGAGACGTCAACTGATTAATGGTTGTCGGAAATATTAACCCAACTGATCCAAGGGAGACGCCAAACCTGCACTCTTTCCTGTCTCCGCGACCCTGCAGTCAATTATTAGCCCTACAGAA
>JADWOT020001660.1:0-66597 GCA_036345935.2 Taenia hydatigena | reverse complement strand
TTACCAGCAAGCATTAATTTGTTTATCTTGTGTGCGTCCTGATAATTTGCGGTTTTCATGTTTGTTTAGTAATGGTCTAGTGATATTCGATTATTTATGACAAAAAACTGAAATTTTTTTAATGTGCAATAAAATCAGATCACGAGTTGTGTCATTCTTGATAAAAAAATTGCAGCTTTAACCATTCCTTTCCTTTTAGTCCTGACTTTCAAAGTTTCATCACAGGCAAACTGCACGGTACTCGCCTGCTTGGTGGTCGGATGGCATTAAGTTTGCAATCACGCAATGCAAAAGGGATTATAAGCTGAATAAAAAATAATCAAGGGTGATTCTCTGTTTACCGTTCCAAAAATTTAGAGTTCCATAGAAGTGGACTTCGCCCTATTCACTGATGCCACAAGTATATAAACGCCTACCAATATTCTAATGAGTAAATGTACATATCTGTGGTGAATACAAGATTGTCGATTCTACGAGAAGCTCATTTGTTAAGTCAACTCTGCATAGAAAGCACCAAAAATGTAAAATGCAGATAAAGCATCTGATTCAGAACGTCGATTTCGTAAAAATGCTGCAAGATGCCAGCTCAAAAGATATTTAAGTTTCGCGCTTCATTCTGAAATTCTGAATTCTATGATTCTTTTTTGTTATAGCAATCCAGTTTAAACGTACGATTTTCCTTTCATTATGATAGACTATTAACACTGACTTTAGATTGCTAAAGTCTTACGGGGACAAACCTATGCATAACAATTCAAAAACTCAAATTTATGTCAACTGAGAACCCCGATTTAGCATAGCGAAATGATAGCTAACAATTTTACTCTAATTTTTGAACTTAGTGAAGGATTGCTTTCCGTCTTTCGTGAATGAAGTAGTGGCACAAAATAGCGTCGTTAATAAAAGATATTACAGAAAATTCGATGAATGTGTGCCAAACAAACGGAAAACAACAATGACAGTTACAGTAGTCCCCAGCAAGACAATCGTTTTTAAGTAAAAAATGGTTTTTTTGGCCCTTTAGTGTTCGCCAAGTTAGCTTTATTTATTCCACTAGGTGATTTGCTAATTTGTTTTGAGTAAAAACTGAAAGTTAGAAAATAATCAGCTTTATTTACCAACAGCCACTTTCATACCAGGAATGCACATATGACATTTTGGCACCAAAAAAGAGCCCAGGCAGAGAGATGCATTATTTTCTGGCTACAAATTTTCCTACAACACTTTATTCTTAAATTCATAAGCCTTTGTGTGTTTGGTTAGTTTCAACCTTACTTAGGGACCAAAGTCATTGCAATGAGCGCCCAAAAGGCAGATGCAAATTGAGGCCTTCACCTAATAGATGTGATATTTTATCCAGTATGCGTGGTTGTTGGGAAGCGCTTTAGGCCTTTTAGCATCTATTTTTAAATAAAGTCATTTACCGAAGCACACCCTGTCTCAATTCACATTATTCCGAAATAATTAGATTGGGACATCACGATTTATTGTGTCCACATGACGTCAATGAAGTTAAAAACATTAAAGCATTTTTCGCCTCAAAACAGATAGGGTATGCAGTGGGGGTTTGTGATCAACAAAAGCGCTAGTAAAACTAATTATCCGAGGATTGTGGTAGTGCGTACGCTTTGTAATCAGTATTCCAACGTAACGTAGGCAGATCTTTTGAGGCTTAATGGCTTAATGTAAAAGGGCTTTGTGAGTCGCCGGTTGTTCTTTACCACCGAATGTGCAAATCCCTCACAATGACTTGTCTTGTGTAAGTGCAGCAATTTTTTGGCATTTCCAACAAAAATGTTTTTCGCGTGCTCGCAAAAGAGCCTCAACTGAAGGTAGTCTCGTGTCACCTAAAGGCAGCTGACGGGTTGCACCATGCACCTGGATGACATGCCTGAATGTTGTCTCGATTGTGCAAAATAAGTCCAAACCTAAAGAACAACATCGGTTCACAAAGAGTTTTGTGAATAACAAGCAATGGAGACGATCACATGTCAAAGAATCAAAAAAGTCTTAAAGATCCGGTTGATCCTCATGAGAGATGACTAAGAGTTACTTTATTCCCTCTTCTCAATAAATTTTAATGTATTAAAAAGAGAGCATTAGCAAAGGTTGCAGAGAAACTTTTCCTATTTCTGTCCGAAGGCAAGCCACTTAGCCTTATTTTTTTCCTTTGCAGAAATAGCATCAGTCCTATTGCGTTTATCTCCATCAAGAGCGTCCCTTATCCTCCTGTGCTTGATGATTGTGACCATTGCTTTACCGTCGTCAAATTCTGCCTGTGCGACAGCGAGAAAGGTCTTGCTGCGCCTTGATCATTATACTTCTCTTTTGCTGCTTATACGCACTTTATGAGGAAGAGATGATAACGTTATAGACACTAAATTTCAAAGCGGGGTTAAGTTTCGTAGAATTCGCAACTTTGCGTCTTCGGAAATGTCAAAGGCTATAATGTTGGTAAGCATGAAATAAATCCTAATCCACAAAGCAATTCGGTTTTGCTAGCAGATACGAGCCCCAGGCCTAGAGGTAGCTAATCTCGCAGCATATGGTGCCCTTGTGTATGAGTTTATTGTTTTCCCATTTAACAGAAGTGATACTGGCCGATGGCAAGTGCGATTTATGATATGCTTTTCGGCAAAAGTAGGCTAGAGCCCACAAGATGTGGAAGGAATAAATGGCTTTACAATTAGGTCACAGGGTTCTTTTGATTAACGCAATAAAGTTTAAGCGACCACATATTTTGGACAAAAGGCAAATGCGAATAATGCTTGACCAGATCGTTCAGTTCCAAGCAATGATGTGAGGTATAAAAGAATGTTTGTCTCCTGTGAGCCTAAGTTGAACTGTCGTACTAGGCACGAAATATTCAGCTCAGCTTCGCCTAACGATAAATGGGGACATTTACATACGACCTCAATAAAGAAAAAAAGAGCGATAGCGTGGCAACAGCGACTCTAAATGAAATTTCGCTTGCAAAGTCATGATTTCATATTATGCTCAAAAATCGCTTAAATACAATTAGAGCCTTTTGGTCTTCGCACTTTTCTGTAGGTGCCGTTAGTGATGGTTGATACGAGGCATGTGGTGTGGAAATAACATCGCTTCAAACCTGTCTACAGCAAAACACGACCCGTGTACAAGAACCGGGTTGGTTGTTCGACGCACCTGGTGTGACTCTAACTCTGTGGCAAGTTTTTAGATTGCATGGTTACGTGCGAATCGCGCAACAGATTGCAGAGCATGTGACAAAAGTCTTCAAAGAAATAGGCATATGATTCGAGTCGCAGAGTGATTTCGCTTGATTGCTACATTACCGAAGATTAAAAGTTGGATGCTAATTAATTCTGCAAGCATTACTTGATTAGAGGGACTGGTTAATACTTTTCTGTTTCACAATCACCCAGATGTGCTGCCGTGCGAGAAGAGGTGAAAGTCTAAGGCGTTCGAATGAATGACTTTATGGGCAGCAGCTGGATAGATTAGCCATTGAACAATGACCCGATTTTGGGTAAATTGCACTCATGTTTGTTCCGGCATTCTCATAAACTATTCCTTGTTGCGCACATCGAAGGAGTGCTGCAGGACACTTCAATCGCCTTATGGTGTTCCATGCACGATTGCCTATTTAACCATCGAGAGGGAGATAGATGAAGGATCCTGATCCATGGTCAAATAAAGGACAAATTCCAGCGAACGGAAGAAGGCGAAGACAGCACTCAAGACAGCAGACGCAAACACAGTTTTATGTGTTTGTACATAAGGTCTACCTGTTAGATGGGAAAACTCGTCATAACTCCTCAGGCATTGTACCACTTAAACAATCAAATGAATGGAAGCTAATTGTTTAGACCGATTGGATTCTTGCCTAAGGGTAGTAAAATCAAAATTATTATCAATTGATGTGCTCGTTTTAAACACAAGTATTGCCGTTATGAGTCTCAATGTGGCACGTTTCCGGTCATCACAAACTTTAAATGAACGCGTGTCACATATATGTGATACGACAAACGAACAGCTATACAAGGAGTGTAGAGACCGTTTCGCAAGCCAATCGTGCCAGTCAATAAATTTTCATGCAAATCAGAATACTTAATCTCAACTCCATCGATCTCTTTTGGCAATCCTGCTCGGTTAGGAGTTTCGTCCGGCTCATAACTGGATACAGTGGTAGAAAATTCTGCTGGCCATAACGCGTGTCCACAGTTGGTCATTGAAATACCGGTCAAAAGGCATATTTAAGTTAAAAATACATTTTTTAATTCATTTCCTTGTGAATGGGTTTTCCGTCTGTTCCTTCTTGCCTTGTTGTTCTTACTTTTGAGCTGCTCGGTCGCATCTATCCTGCTGCAATTCAGCTAGTAGGGAAGCAGAGGAAGTAACATCAGTCCAGTTATTTCACATCCCTACATCTTAGCTCCTTACCTTTATTTTTCCACTTTAGCGCCATGAGAACGTCTCGCACTTCTGTATCCCTCACGCTTCTCTCACCTTCACCTCCCCCAGGCCCAAGATCAATTCTCCCCTCTCTCCTTCTCCTCCCCACCCTCATCGCGTTTCAGCGCCCTCCTCGTAGACGATTTAATTGGCTGGAAGGACAAGTTATAAGATTATGATGGAATAAAGTGTGCTTTTACATCCAAATACACATAAGCACACACACGTTCCTACCTGTTTTCGTAAGACATTAATCAAGATGTGCCTTCAAAAGGACGAGAATGAAAGTGAACAATGACATACACACGGAGCAGGCGGTTTAGACCGGAAAGCATATAATCTTACTCTTTATTGTAGAGCGTCATGGACTAGAAAGTGAGTTGGGCAGGTGAGAATTTGGTCAGCCTACAAATTACAAAGTGAGAGGTAGGAGCTGCACGCCCACCTTAGCTCTCGAAAGGATAAGTAAAGGAGGCGTAAAAATAGGGGATGGAATTGAGGCGAAGTAGTGTGGGACAAAGTAAAGGGACAGGAAAAATGATAGAAATGGAGAAGTATTGGTAATCCAAGCTAAGCTATGCCAAAACAAGATTTGGTTTCGTGTAGAGTGTGATTGAGTCAGGTCCAGTCTAACTCGTGCTTGTCTGATCTTGATTATGAATCTGGGCATCATTTAATCATGCCACAATCGAGATCAAGACTAGTGGAGAGATGAAGAGGAACTTACAAAGAGGACACCGATAGACGACAAGGTAGGAGGGGAAGGTGAGAGAAACTTAACAGAGGCAGAGGAGTGAGACGTTCTCGTGAAGCCAAAGTGAAAAATAAAGGTAAGGAGCTGTATTGTAGGGAGCACTTACTGCCCTTTTCCGAATTAGTTGCATATGGGAAGCGCAATCAATGTGACAATGCAAGGCGCAATACATGTGAGCATATAGAGTGCAGTAGGAGACAAAGGAGACTTAACAAAGATGCGTAGGAGGGACATGAGAAAGAAGGTGTAGACAGGAAAGCTCCTCTCTGCCCATTTCAAAGACGTCACCAGTTCTACCTCTTGGGTGTGTGCCTCAAATGCCCAATGTCTGCGAGAAAGGAAAAGAAGACCTCAATTTACCTGGCATGGAGTTGTGTCGAGTTGATGAGACGGGACAAATCAGAGTGTTGGGGCTGACTTAACTGGTGACGTATGAGGCACTTTATCCAAGCTTGTCATAATCTAGCCTAGGTTGCTAATCTTGCTTTTACTAATCCTGTCCATATTAGTTGGATCTGGTCAGGCCTAGACTTGCGTACCATGCTACAGTGCTTCCGCAGTGGAACATGAATAATGGACAAGTTGTTTTACATCAGTCGGTCTCTAATGCAGCTGCTTATTTAGGGACTTAGAAAATATTTGAAACATGAAGAGCAGGTGCGGCACAGCGGACGTAGTAAAGGGCAGAATGCTGATTAAAGGTTTCAGTGGCTCACCCCTAAAGATTGGTGTTAACAAAGGGGCTTTTCTGATGACTGCCTTAATTCTACGCTTGGACGAATTGCTATTTTGCATTACGAATGGCGGTGGTGGTCCATACACTTCTTCGGTAGGAGCGATGCACCAGGAATATTAAGTTGAACGAGACAGAGGAACAATTGAGGTTGAGACGAAGAGGTAAGAGGTCGAGGTACGGAGCTGCAGTGCAGTGTTCTCCATCTCTTTCCTACCCTCTCCAATCCTTTCCAACAATAATTTGCCTGCCACTCATCTAGCCACTTGATTGAGTAAAATAAAAATGAACCGAGTTAATGAAAAAAAATTGCATTGATCTAAGCTACCAGTCAAAAGCCAATGCCATTCGGACATTTCCGATGGCGGTTAGCAGCCTTGCCTTGAAGTCTTGGTAATAAACAGCAAAGTTTAATTGTCTAGAAGTGGCTACTGCTAGTTTATGCATGACAAACATAGTAAGAAACCATAAGATGCAGTAAATTCTTACCAGATGCCAAAGGCAGATTGCTGATTCGCTCTTTAGAGGACTCATGATGATCAAATTATGCTCCAGTCAGACGCGATGCATTCTAGTGAAATTCATGGCCCGTAAATCCATTTTCACCCAGTAATTCTCAGTAACCAAGCCAAGTCTCTGGAAAAATACGCCCTACTTCTGCCAGCATC
The DNA here is from genome assembly GCA_036345935.2 of Taenia hydatigena. Taxonomy (NCBI): domain Eukaryota; kingdom Metazoa; phylum Platyhelminthes; class Cestoda; order Cyclophyllidea; family Taeniidae; genus Taenia; species Taenia hydatigena. The sequence continues at coordinate 60,008 of JADWOT020001660.1, read as the reverse complement.
ATGGCACTTTAGTTTAGCAATGAATCCGATTTTCCAACGAGGTGAAAAGCAGTTACCGCTGATGACCTCGAAAATGGTGAGCGAGTTTGTTAACTTAAAGACTTGTTTCACTTAACAAAATATGCGACCGACGGTTGAAATGTGTCTTAAAAATTGCAAGCATTATGGTTATTTATTTTCGATCTTAAACGATGCGTGATTCACTACATTTGACGTCCGGGACTAAATGGTCAGGTTTTGTGAACTTTGTACTCATGTCCAGCAAAGTTTTTTTATTTTCGTTTGATTCTAGTTCTGTTTTTAAACGATATATAACAGCGACGTTTCTCATCTATCCTACTTAAATGTTACCACTCCTTCAAATATAAAACTGGATCTTCCCAGCTCCACTACAGGTATGGCTTACATTATTCATCATTTGGCAATGCTATATATCGCATACTAGTCACACCTTTGCACGAATCTGTACCTACGAAATGATATGGTGAGTAAGAGCAATCTTGTGTCCACTCCATTTAAGTACTCGTAAGCATAGCTTTAACGTTCATTAACGAGGCGGATTTCTGTGCCTTCTGCTAACACATTGGCATTGAACGCACATGATCCTTAAAAAAGGCGCATAACAACTTATTTATACTGAATAGACATTCACGTAAGTTGATTAGGCCCCGAACGATTGCCCATTTATTATCTTTCCCTTAGTGCTAACTACGGAGTCATTCCAGTTGAGTTGGCGAACCGTGTGTTAATTATTTCATCTTCCTGTCCTACGATTAAAGGGAGACATAAGTGCGAACATTGCAGAGGTGCCACTAAAGTAACGCACAAAGTTCCCCTTTACGGTGGGTCACCGTCTTCTAGTGCCCACATGATGAATCTGTTTCTCCTACTTAATTTCCTTCAATTTGGTTTCGATGCAAAGGCATTAGCGGTTGAATTTGTAGCAGGGAGGGGTGGGCTACTATGTAGTACTTCCTTAGGTCTGATCATCACATGAATTGAGGCCGTGGCCTCCAACAGCTGGAAGTGGACAACTCATAGACAACATTACTACTTCACAACTGTGCCAACACGTGAACATCCTCGCTGCATATAAAATGATTCCCCTTATGTAAGAGTGAGTACTCAATCGGCAAGTAACGTAGCAATTTAGTAAGGCATCAAGCAACCATCATTACCTACGATTTTCAAATGAGAGTGCGTATGACTGTGCGATTAGTCTCAGTCCTTCCCATCGTTAGCTGCCCAAAGGATCCTTTTCAACGGTTGAGAAGCCTTTTAAATACGCCGAGTGGAAGTAGTGGAAACGAGCCTCAATAGGAGTTGACTTGGCCGCAGAAATTTTAAGTGACTGACAAGGCCTCCTACTAGCAACAGATAGTGGATAGGATTCACATTTATGTTTGCGCTCTTCACTCATTGTTTAGTCTGCACAACCTTTGTGTTTCCGTAGAGAAAATATGGAAGTAGAATGTGCCAACCATCGGTAGACTTTTAATGCGATGGCTTACGCATACGGAACCTCAGCATTGGCTGCCTCTGCTTCAGAACTGAACAGCTTGCATTCTAAATGATGCTGTTTTCATAGTCTATTGGAGTTACATTTGATAAACTTTGCGACAATCAGTCTAGTCTCTCCTATTTTGATAGCAATGCTTTCAAGATCCTTTTGCAGATTACTTTAATGCTCACTATTCAAAACTGAACGCGGAATCTACTTCAACTCAACGGGAGATTTTCGTACCCACAAAAGCAAACTGAATTGTAAAGCGACAATCTCACTCCTAGTGAAGCCATACGATAATCCGGCCATTCTAATCTGCCAATTGGCACTCAATTCGACGATAGCGTGGATTACACGCGGAAACACATTCGAAGTAGAATCTTAACTACCTCGACTTGCATTTACTCAAATCGTGCGTGCTGAATGCGCTCAAGACGCATAAAGCTCGCCAATGGGGAGCAATTAGGCATCCACCAACACCAACACTACAAGCGCGAATGATTCTACCAACGTGGATTGTGTCACGTCTTGATCACAGCAGAGACAACAAAGTTAGGCGAATTTACTGTGGATCGTGGGTCATGGGCGAATGGGTCCCCACACCTAATTGACCGTTTGTACTACTTCCAAACAGCCCATATCCACAAGACGGTTCTCTGGCTTGACATGACTTACTTCTTTGCTTATCCACCATAGGGACACTCCAACACCCAAGCCGCAGGTGATGATGCCTCACTCTAAACGCAACAGTGGACCACCTCACCCCACACGCCTCATCCGCGTCAATCAACAAGCAAATTTATCATCACCTGCGCAAACCCGTTCAATCCTCACCTTCCTCTGTTTGCAAAAAAACACGAGTAAGAGAGTAAAATTCTTAAGTTTACTAATGATGGGAAATTCAAAGAAACATACAACACTGTAAAGACACCATTATAGCTTGGAAAGGGAGATGTAGGCATTTGGAACGGTAAGAATTCAGAGCTTTGAGAGTTTTGCGCTGTTCCACATTAAAATGCTGCCAGACGACAACTAATCATTCTAGTGCCCCTCTTCCTCTCGACGCATGGTCTTCATGGACCTTGCGGTGGTAGCGGTGTTTCCACACCGACAAATTGCACTTATAACCCGCTTTGGATAGCGGACCTCTCGTCTGCATTCGATTCACACATCATCGATACTTAAACCTGCGAAGCGAAAACAGCAAGCAGCCCCGTTCAATACGAAGGAAATAAGGTCCGAACAGAGGTGCCGGTTTTATGTCTGCATGAACAATCATAATGCGGCGATGTCACGTGAAGTAGTAAGCGCCAGCTCACGTAATGCACTAAAGAGACATCATTTATCAGGAATGACAAAGACCAGCGCCAGTGCCTGTGCACAAAGTGCGGTGATGAGCCTATTTTCTTGTGAAAGAAGGCGTTTACGATCGCCAGCCCTTTCAGCAATTTGACGATTGAGCGGCATAGACTTCTACCGGTCAGTAGCGATAACGCAAATGTTGGTTTTCAGTCCACCCGCTACCTTTATTTGTTAGGTAAACTTCTCGATACCTAGCGTCTACTTGACACTGCTCAGTGCCTTCTGGTGCACCTCCTGTTAAAGCATCTTCTCTTCCGTTGTGCCTGACTAAAAGTAAATCGCAATTGGGATGTTTACAAAGCCGAAGTAATTAGATATGCATGGGACTGTCCCTTCTAAATGCCACGCTACACATGTGCTGCGGCCTGATCATCGTCAGATGGATTCTGGTCAAGCTCAAACCCTGCTAAACGGTTTACTCTGATGAAATACAGACCACAACTACTCGTCTTACTGCTCCAGATAAGGACAAACTCTAAAGATTGCGGAACGGATGCACAGATTGTGAAAGATACTACGCAAGCTAATTCTGTCCATGACCTAAGAGGCCGCCCCTCTCAAAACGAAGCTTTGAGTGGGAGTGAGAATCGCAGGGGATCATTATGAAAATAAATGGTGTACGTTGAGGGCTCATCCAAAGGCCAGCAAAAGGAACAACTATTACAAATAAAGCGTTTAGGATCTACTTATCAATCTCTCTACTTTGAGAATGACAAGCACTTAGAGGCGCGAGGCAAAGATGGCACAGAAAAAAAAATTGACGACAGAAAATGAGATTAAGTCGATGAAGAAGGCTTAATTTCGGACGAATGTTGTCTACTCTTTACAAGATAGCAAATGTCAAATGACTTCGGCTTGTCAAGTGATCGCCCTTAATTCTTTTTCAAAAACATTAGCCTTTACGAGGAAATCGCAGGAATAAATAGATTTAGCGAAAAACAGTGCCGTAAGGAGGAAGTGGTCAACAGAATAACGGGAGCCCTTTCGCACTCGTTCATTAAAAAGCGAAACTGAGCCTCTGTTATAAAAAAGGGGAACCAAGAACTGTGAACTTTCAATCACTCCCTCAAAAGCACTTTAAAATTACAACACTTAACCGATCTCTCGCAAAGCGCTAGGCATAGGCAAACAAGAAGCGTATTAAAATGAAGAGGACAGCAAATAAAGAAAGAAGTGAATTTATGCCTACCAACAGGAAACATAAACCATGGCAGAGTGGAAGGAAGCAATAACGCGGAGATCAATTGTAAAATCCCTATGCACCAAGCACTCGATGGTGAGTCTCCAGTGATAGACATAGTTCGATGTAATGAATCCTGATTGAGCCCGGCATCCCTGTGGACAGACATTGACCGATTTACAGACACCGGTGAATAACAATGCAATCCCTAAGAAAGACGCTGATTGACAGTATTGATCACCGGTCATGGGTTCCGTGTCCATGTGGATGAGCCCTTGACGATGACGCACGCAACTCTTGTGTTCGCTTTTTGATGATGCTAAACAATTGACCAGCCAATACCGCCTTGCGCAATTCCCTACTTCAAAAGCAAGTCATGTGCAACAGGTACTACACTTACTCATTAAAAATGCCATTTCCTGCGCTTTGTGGGGTGCCTAGTGTGTGACCTAGCTAGCCTTTCAGCATTGATGCATCTCATCTCCGGCAGCACCTTCACACCTGGAGCCACAGTACTTGACACCTGCCCCCTCCTCTTACCGTCAATCGGTACAAAGACTAGCAAACTGGGTATTCTACCAGCATAAAATTGGTGTTTTCACACTCTCTTAGTGGCTTTCCACCTGTCTGAACAAAGCGCTTTCTTCCAACATCGTAGCCATCCAAAGTTACTCATTTTCCACTACTTAAATGCACTGTAGGCAAGTCCGTCTCGGCCAGCCTCATATGCTCACCGCATGCTGACCCCTACACGTTCCGTGGGTCGAGAAGGGACAGTGGAACAGATCGACAGTTGAGAAAATAGGCTGATAAGTTGGCTGATAAAGATTTACAGAATGCCTGGAGGGCCATTAGACAGCCGACACTAGCTTTGCCGCTTCACCCAGCTCCTATCCCTGCATCTCTACCAGCCGGCCAACTAAGTGAATGAACAAGAACAGGGGTGCAATTAACTTACACAAAAAATCTAGTACTTTGCAAAGAAATCCTCCCAAAACAACACCATTAATGGGTATGATGGTGGAAAAGGATACCACGAGTAGATACAGAGGCGAAGACACTACTTGTAACGGCTGCCGTATCTGGGGCCTCATCGCTGCGGTATATACGCCGCAAAATACGTGGCGTGCCGCAAAAAAGCACTTGTGCGACAGACACAAAGCCAATTAATGTCACGGGATTGTGGTGAAGGCTGAACCGAACCAAGCATCAGACGCTTGCGCCCATTACTCTGGGTACGTCTATGTCGGTGGCATCCCCCCTCCTCCTCCCAAACTACTTAGTGCACCTACAACTCTACTGAATCGGACAAACGCATGACAGCGCTCAGTCAATCGACACCACGTGCAATAGGCCAGTCAAGTGCACGCGTGTGCTTCAAACGGTGGAACAAGTACCGTGCGCAAATAAGCCAACTGAACATGGCGAAGCATTCCACTCCTTTCCACTATGAGCAACTTCCATCCTAACCATTGTTAGCAGCAATAATGCGATCACCACGCACCACGAGGGTGTCAGGAAGGTATTACTTTTGGCATCACCGACAATCAGTTGTTCTGACGCAGACGAAGTGATCCCAACACGACCACTCACATCGGACAGGACCGTACCAACGTTCTAACTCCACATCTCATACCGCTGAAGTGAAGCTGACCAAGAAAACCAGGCGGGTAAGTCCCTAGACAGCGAGATAAACAGATCTCCTCACCTTCGTCTGTCTATCCACCCATGCCTCCACCAGCCAATTAGCCCAATTGACAGATAAGTGAAAAGCGCGTAATAAAAGGACGAAGCTTAACGTTTACCGGTGCACATTTGCCTGCCTTAAGAGACGTCAACTGATTAATGGTTGTCGGGAATATTAACCCAGCTGATCCAAGGGAGACGCCAAACCTGCACTCTTTCCTGTCTCCGCGACCCTTCAGTCAACTATTAGCCCCACAGAAAAACAGCTAAAGCCAAGGCCAATTCCTACTATGGACTAAGAGGAGGGCGGAGATTACACTGAAGCTACTACATTGTTACAAGGCAAGGGGTGAAAAAACCGAGGCAATCACTGGGTTGCCTTCCAAGTCATCTCCGTGACAATACGTTTCCAATACACGCTCCATTCATAAGCATTTCAAAAGCAGGTATCCAAGGATGCTTCCTTTGACAATAATAAAAGTGCACAGTCCGGTGGTTTGCACAAGAAATACTAACCAGGCAGATTCAAGTAACATCAGCAGAAGAAACCTACGGAATTGCTTAACATTTAGCAAAACTTGAATGCGTATTCAAACACTAGATGGTCCTCCTCAAATCCGCTAAACAATAAGTAAAGCAGCAGCAGGCTTTCTAACTACAAGTAGATTAATTGGAATCCACATACTTAATACAACTGTGCGTAGTGTCTGTGCTACTCTTTCGAATGTGTAAGAACACTTATTTGGAACTATTAATTACAGTACATCGTGGATGCCCACACGTGCAATGAAGCAAACTGCCGTATCGCTACCCATCAGCATCCAGCACACTCAATCCGACAACTACGAATTTACCACACTTTGTTTGTGATAAACACAAACAACTTGCCCAATCAAAATTCTCAAGAAGCACATGCATATATTCATTGAAACACGCTAAACACAAACCTCCCTGGTCAGATTAGAATGGAAAAAAAACGAGTAATGGACGAAAGCACACCATCTACCCTTCTAAACGGAAAGCGATAACACGATATGCGCAATGGACAAATTCAGCCAGAAGTCAATGAGCGCAAAAGTTAGAACTGCCGACAGTTGAAGTAAGCCGGTGCTGGGTGAAAGCACCTAAACAACTGATGGCAGCAAACAAGCGAAACTCGTGGGAGATTAGAAAATAAGAAGGGACAGTTAGTCCTGATCCAGCCTTGGATTCCCATGGAGCAGACTGTGACTGTGGCCAACGCAAAAAACTGCACCTCAAACTTAGGCGTAACACCTCATCAAAGTTGACAAAACGGCAAATAGAGTGCATAAATGGGGGCTTTTCAAGTATGCATAAATGTGCACCGAAACGCACCTATTAATCGGTAAGTCACTTTCTTCATGCATCCACAATTATCACACTCAATGACGTGGCACGACATCGCTTGCACCCTACTTCGTTGCAGACTTCCAACAACTTCGACAAAATCCCATCAGCGAGCGATGACTGCCGAAACGCCCTTCAGCGGCGGCACAGCCTCAACGAAATACTTGTCATTTGCAGACTTAAAGGAAACATAGCCAATGTGTTGCTCCATTTGTTCAGTCTGCCCCATTTTGCGCGGTAAAGTTCGAGGTTTGCATCCACCCATCACCTGCGTCACCAAATGCTCCATCCAAGGAACATCCTCAAATCTGCAGGAACAAACTGAGACTTAAAGAAACAATGTCATTCAATGCAGTGGACTGATACGCAGTGCGACGATGGAGAAACTGCACATTGATGCCTCAGTCGCAGCAGTCTTTACGGCCATGGCTTAGGCTTGTTCCGATTGTGTCTGCTGAAGTCACAGGAGGCGACGTTCAGTTCGTCAGTGGATAAGAAGGGAAGGCACAGCTGCTATATCAGCATTCAATGAGCACGACAAATTCCAATGGCACGGTTGCTGTAACAAGTTGGGAAATGCGGCTGTCACATTGCATTTGTAAATAGACTTCGGGAAAAGGATACACAACGAATTCATTGAGGCACAGCACAAATTACACCAACTTCTAGGCTGAAATAGAGCACGAGAGAAGTCAAACTTCAGATCCGACCTTTTTTTCAGCGATTCCTTGCAGCGCGTTAGATGCACCACCACAGACAGGTGCACTCTTGTCAGCCTTAAAGTTCAGACCATCGTTGACTTCACGCAAAGCCTAAAATAAAACAGTGCCTTTCTTTCCTGAACCAACAGAGCTTATTCGACCGCAACCAAAATAGGCGACGCACCCGCCAAATCGGCAGATGATATAGTAAAGACGACCGGTGACATTAAAACTGTGAAAATTGAAGAACCACTGTCGGACAAATAGCATTTAATTTTAAGAATTCTTGGAATTATCCAAAAATCACAATCAAGCTCGGCCTTAGAACAAATACTAAAATTTATCTTTGCGAGTGCATAAAAACTGAATGCAATTCATCTTCGGAAATTGATATACAGCCACGAAAAACCGCATACTATTACAGTCTGTTACAAACCTATTAACTTAGATGACAGTGCATCGATGCAGCCCTTACGGGTAGTGAAAGAGTGGCCTCTGTCGTAATTATTAAACAATGGACAGCGAGGGCAAATGCAGTTCAGCCTCGGAAATTGATTATTTAAGAAAATTGCATCCTATCATAGAAAGCATTATACATCATGCAAAATTGACCGCATTTATCCTAAAAAAGGGTGTCAGAACATTATGCACCAAATGTGAGAACTGAAGTGCTATCCTCCTTTGATCGAAAAGGTCAGAGCTAGCAAGCTTTATTGCAGTTTGGTTACTCGGGCTACTATCTTCCATTTCGCTTCCGAGGAATTCTGGCGAAACCTTCATTTCTAGGTGTGCGATGGCTGCCTCTTCATCTCTCAAAGCTCCATTTCGACAATAAAAGTATCGCACGAATCCCTCGTCTTTAGTACTGCCCTTATTGAATGCCCTTCTTCCAGTCATTAAAGTTCACACTTCATTTTCACATCCGATCAGTGGTGCACCCTTGCAGAGTCACAGATGCAATATTAAGCGATTGATGGCCATAAACCCAGCAGTGCGGCGTGGACAAAACAATTGGTAAGGGTTAGAACGTTTCCATATGGCATGAACTGTAAATGTTGCAATGGGTGGAAGCAAGTACGCATTAAATCGTGGAGCATCTTCACCTCCTCCCCTGCTCCCCGTGAAAATTAACAACCACACTCCAGAAACAAGTCATCACACTTAACGCTCACACTTGTGGACATCATGAAAAACCAATACATCGTATGAAGGCTCATAGTAATATCACCTCACATCGGATTCACCTCACACCATACCGTTGTTGTTACTGTTAAAGGTATCAAAACCTGGCTACTACCTTAGACTGAAAAAAACGCCAAAATGACAAGCAAAAGTGGTGTAATTATAAGCCTACGATGAGATCGCACTCAACTTGTGCAACACACACTGTCTCATGGAGGAGTAATTACCAAGGTACCGCCCTCCTCCCCTTTCCCTTTTGAATGCAGGCTCGGCGCCCACACACGCCGCACCCAGTCTTCCATGATGTTAGGACCCCCCTCCAAGCACACAGGCGCACCGCTGCCTGCCTGCTTATGCCCTGCGTGAAGGAATAGTTCACACTGAGGAGGAAGAGCAGGGGATCTCTCAATCGCATTCATTGCTCCTCTAATAATTGCTTTAACGCCACAGCTGTCGCTGCCGACAAGGATGAGTTCAAAGGCCCTCGGTGCAGTCTCAGTGGCTTCCCATGGATCGGCTTCTACGTCCACATTCCTCCTTGCCATTATTGCCACCGCCGACAACAACGATGTGTTATTGTTAACAGGCAGCCTAATGAGTCCGTGACGTTGAGAAGTGCCACTTAGCCAGCGTTGCGGACAATAGCGGCGAGGCAGCCAGTGTTAGTCAGAAGCCGACTATTACAACAAACAAACACTGTACTGACGAGTTGGGCGCACAAAATTGACATCGAGTGCTGCTTACTTAAGTCCCCATGCCTATCACATAATAAGGTTCAGGAGGAAGTAAAAATTCCCTTTCGTCGTACTTTGGACCCGCAATCACTTTGGCACCATGTAAAGTCAAGTGCTTGGTAAGTTCTCCTCCCCACCTTCCCTTCCACCAAATGAGGCCCCATTCACCACAACATCACTCCCTCCCTATTTAAATAATCCTCCACCTACCTTCCTACTTCAATCAGTCGCATCGCCCCATTGTTCAGCACAGCAAACGAACACGAAAAAGTGTTGCCATCCAACAACCAACCGATACTCTTCAAATTTTCTCTCACGAACCTCATTAACAAAAAAGAGTCCTATACACACATGCACCCAAATTCACGAAAAAAGGGCCACCTATAGTAGGTATGGAAAAAACCTCTGAGACGCTTCTCCTTTTCTTCCCCATCTTTTCAGTGTTGACACAACCACCAGCGCAACTCATTAATGTGATAATAAGCCCACTCCCTCCCCCCAATCCGTCAGTGCTACACTTCAGTTAGTCTGCTGAGCTTGTGAACATGCCATTCTCACCCAATGCTCGTGCCCAACTGCACAAAAGGTCACACTCACCGCTATGCCATCCAACACACACCGCCAACGTCCATCCCGAAACCCACATTGCACAACTGAGACAAAGACGCCTCTGCCAATGACTTCACGAACTCGTATTGCCTACTACTCCACAGACTCATCGGATTTTACCTCATCACCGCCACCGCCGCCATCACCATAGTAACTTTGTAGCATCCAAAAAGGGTAAAGGTAAACAATGGAGGAGCCGATGTGTGAATATCCAATGCGCTGCAACGTTAACACCTTAAAACATAACCACTGATAGGAGAAAACAACTTAACATGCAAGCGTTTGGGAGTGCCACGAAGTACAGGCTGTGCAGTGATGTAAAAGCTCCTTCCTCCACGGATATCATAGTGATGGAAGTAACGCACCTTTTACCACACATAAAATGTGAAAGGATCTACGAATAAATGACTAAGCATGCTTCCACCCAAAATAAGAACGTACATCGAGTCCACTGCTGAACAGAAGGGACAGCTACCACCCATTAACTGCAATCGAATCTTATCTGAGGGGCGTGTGAAGCGATAAGTAAGGCGAGATTCGAAATTCATTGCCGCCTCATAATGCCTCCATTCTTCGCAAAACAACAATTTTTGATGACAGCTCCAATGTTCAACCCAGCGAATGCAATGGAAAATATGGCGAATACTTATTAGCAAAAATAATGGGTAGATGCCAAGCCCTTGGTAAGGTTACAACCCTTCCCAACAAAATTACGACTCACTAATCAAAGTCCAGTCATTAAGAAGCAAACTAATTAGCGGATTGCCAAAACAATCTTAATTTACCACATAAAGCATTGTACAGCAAGAAATCAACCTAATTAGACCTTGCAATTGGAAAGCAAAGCATCTTAACAGTCACATTGTGAAGTCTTCGCGTTTACTCCAGCAGGTAGACGTATAAAGGAAGCCAATTAGCATACAAAAAGCCTGATAACAAATAAAAACTAAGACCAATAAAAAGGTGCCAAATACTTACCAGATTTCCAACTTGTTCGGGCAGATCCGGCCCCAATAACCGAAAGTAACGGCCACTAAGATGCACACCACTTATGTGATTCACGTGCAAAGCTAGCCAATCACTTTGTCCTCGTCCGATAAAACAATTAGAATTCTAATTTTTATGTATTTTTAAAAGCATGAGGTTGTTACAAATGTCTAACTTTTACTTTTAGCAGTAAATCTGAAAAATAAAAATTTTGGCAAAATTTTTGCATCAGGCGTTAGTAGGAAAACTAGCAACAAAACCTTGAAATAACAACGCCCTAAAATAACTTTTAAAGAACCACAAACTTGTGTGTGCAATCTGATTAACAATATACGCCCGTTTTCACTGTTTACTTGTATATCCTAACTGTTATCACGTTTGATATCTGCAACCAAGTTGCTTTATAAAGCCGACTGCAGTGTACTTTTTTATATTATTTATTTATGCTTTGATTTAATTCACTAGATTTATGACTTTTGACAGGAACTTAGATAACTCTGTCACCTGAGGTCTGATACGCAGACAAGTGATGAGCACAGTATCCGCAACGCCGCTGGACATTCATCAACCTTCCAGACGTTTTATTATTAACAGAAGGAAGATGTGAAGTAACTGGGTCGAAGTGCACACTCCGAAGCGCAAATTCAAGCCTACATAGAAAATTTAAAAAAGATTGGACAGCATAGAAGCATTGACGTAGGTGTGAATCCAAACAAGGATTGCATCGAAAACACTTGCCTTAGAAGGATACCACACATAATGACTCGATAACGAGGCCCTCAGATTGGGTTGGTGGTCGATCGAGAGGCCATGTAATGCAGTGGTAAGCGCTGAGCAGAGTTCTAAAATATTGCAGAGGACAGATGCCTTTATTATGGAGTCCTGTTAAGCAGGGTTCCAGACCTCCTTCTCAAATATGCAGACAATACCCAACAGGGGCAATAGATGTATCAAATAAACACAAAGTCCAAACAATATTCTCTTCTGGCAAGTTAAATATCTTGCGTATTGGTTATTCGGTGCTTAGTTTAGTTGCGTAAATTAATTTGGCTAAGTATCCCCAATATCATCGCAAAGTCGTTACCTATGCAGCGGAATTTAAATGGCATTTGAAATTGAAGAGAGCTAGGATTATAGCCTTGTTTGCCTTAAATTGCGTGCATGCGTATCCTCAAGATTGCAGTGACACTTGCGTGTATTTAGGAGACTGAGATTAGACCATGCCCCTTGTGAAGTGCAGTGTTTGTAAATGTAGGCACATCTAATGAGGAGTGTTGGAAACTGCTACCAAACTAGGTGACTGTAAACTACACAGGAAGATAAGGAGGGGGAGGAGGAGGAGGGGGAGGGGGGAGGAGGAGGAGGAGGAGGAGGAGTGGCCATCAACGACTACTACGACGGCGACGCACTAGATGGTGCCTGATCTTTAGAAGTAAAGTGAAAGCTTGACGTCCATTCGAGTGAAGGTCTGTGAAGAGGAGGACGGAAGCATTGTTCGCATCTTGATTGGGCCCAAGAGTCGAAGCGGGATGAATTGTCATTGACCGTACGGAGCTCGCTAACAGAGAAACATTGTATGTAGAGAAAGCAAAGAAACGGCATTTGAAGGCGATCTTGTAAGCATAACGTAGTCCGCGCATCGCGATACCTCCACCCTCTTCATCACAATAAATGTGGTAGCGTTACCTTTTCAGCACACTGAGGCAGCACGAGAACCCCCTTTTACTTTCAAGATGAATGGGAGGAATGTGTCTGCATGCATGCATGCTCGCCTACCCAAACCGCCACCAGCACAACCCCAGTACAGGAAGGTAAGGCTTAAATTTACGAACAGCGTGTGCTCCACAACAACACAGTCCTAATAGTGGTAACTAGTGGTGTAAATGCTTCATTAGTATGTTTCCAAAGAGGGTTTAGGAGGAGAAGGAGGGCGATTGCCGTTGCAACTCCCTTATCCCATCCGATGTCAACCTGCTCATACCCTTCTGCTAGAATGTTATGGAAGTGGGATTTGATTGCTACTGAATCGGCGCTCAGTAGGAGTTACATATCGAGGTGGATATTGGATCGGACATTGGCTAGGGTAGCAGGAGGGTTGAAGACAGTCCGAGACCGAATAAAGGGGGCGAGGAGAACAAGAAGGAGAAAAGGGGTATCCATCTGCATTTGATTTGCTAATTAAAGCACTCTGCCACGTTATCAACAAGATGATGATGGTATTTCATAAGGAGACGCGGTCATTGGCGAGTCGTGAGCAAGTTCCTCAAAGTAATGTGATGGAAGGTAAGGAGGAAGAGCACCCTTTTCCTTACCGTTGCCAAACCAGCTATCACTTCTTTAACAACTAGTCGTAAGCGATGTGAGGAAGAAGGGTGATTAAGAATGAAAATCCACCTGCCAGACGATGACTTTGCTGCGTACCTACCCACTCACCCACTTATCCACAAAGTCCCGCAAGCAGTGTAACCGCTTACACTTGTCAACTTCTCATAACTGATGAGCCAAATTTGACTCAACCTAATAAATTGTGGCATTGCCATCGCGCACAAACCTGCTACATGCTTCTACGATATTCCCCTTAGAATAAATTTATTAGCATTTGCAACTGAAAGCCTTGAGAAGTAACGCGAATCCGCTCAGAGAACGTGACGAAGTCATGGAAGGAGCCTAGCCCTGAATAATGATGTCTGTTTTCCTGAATACCCTGTCCCTCCCACACGACAATTTTTATGGATAGCAAATTGCTTTGCAGCAACAGTCTATGAATGAAATGCCAACACTCATATACCGTTCCATAATAACCCTGGATTGTAGCATGCATTCGAATAAAACAAGTATAGTGAAGAAATAACTAAGAGCATTATTTGATTTGAAGTTCATTCCTTGTTAATTTTAAGGGAAGAATTGCCATACTAAAGGGGATGCTGTATGGTCTAGTTGAAGTACTTTGTTTGTGTGAGCTACTGGTTTCGGTCAGGGTCACAGAGGTGGCCATATTGCCCTAGCTGCGTAGGTTGGCCTCCGGGCCATGCCAGCAACTCATTTCCCTCCGTCTGTTGTTCTGCACCACTTCGCCTTGATTTAGTCTCCTACTTTCATTCCCCCTTCACTGATCCTTTCGAAAGCAAAAATGGGATCGTTATTTTTTACTTCTCACTTCGTAATTTGTGTGCTTAACGAATTTTTACCTGCATATCTCACTGCTCGGTGCTTTTTCCCGTTGTAAAAAAGCCCTTTATCTGCTGCTCTACAATAACGGGTAAGACTGTGTGCTTTCCACTCTAGACCGTCTGCTTCGTTTCCTATGCGTATTTACGCCTGTCTGCCTATTTTCCAAGTGTGGAATGTCACCTTGATTGAGGTCTCACGAAAAGGTAGGAATGTGTGTTCGCTTATGTGTGTGTGCATGTAGGTGTGAAGACGCATTTCATCTCATTATCATCTTAAAACTTGTCCTTCTAGCCGATCAAGGACAATGAAGAGGGCACTGAGAGACGATGAGATAGGAGTGAATCGATGCTAAGTTCAATGGAAGTGAAGGTGAGAGGTGCGTGAGGGATCCAGAGGTGCAAGACGTTCTCGTTGCACAAAAATGGGAAAATAGAGGTAAGGAGCTGAAACGTAGGGACCAAATCGAGCACTTCATGCACACGTGTGTTACCCTGAACATGCACTTTTTTGTTCACCTCTATTTTTCAATCCAGTAGGGGCTTGATCATCCGTTCTTACTCCAACCATCCATGCTACCTTACAGTGCCTAAAGTGTCTGACCATTGTATAGCAAATATTAAACGCAACTTGGTATAAATGACTTTTAAACCTTTTGTTGCGCCAAGTATACGTTAAGATAGATTGCCATGCGTGCATTTGCTCTACTTTATGTTAAGTGTTTCAAGCTTTGTGTTTCGCAAAGATGTTAAAAGAATGTCAACCATCCCATCCATGTTCCCTCCATGTCATGCAATCCTCTAGCATCTTACACCTCGTCGCTGCTAATTTTTGGGATACAATGTCGGCACAAATAAAATCATGCTTAGCGGCCATCCCTACGCGAGACAGACAACAAAGTAAATATTTGTACAGCTGAGTGAAGAATTGGTTTAGGTGGACTTGCAAGCAGAGTAGTAAAAGGCATTCACTTGAGTGAAAGAATAAAAATTTGCAGAAGAGTAGATTCGTCAGTTGCTACTGGAAGTGATACGCGGTCGGAGTGTAGTTACCTTCGGTCTACTTCTCATCAAACGCCTCCGCCGTCTCTCTCTCGATAGTAACCTTGCCTGCAGCTCCCTTAACCTCCACTCTTCTATTTTAAGGACGCCAGAGGCCCAATGGATAAAGAAGTCGCAGAAATTAGGAGTAAAGTATTTCCCTTTTGTTCTCTTTTTTATTTGCATGCGTCGTTTTAGCAAAGTGCGTCCAACGTTCTACGAGCATCTGCCGGAAATATTAACGTTCGTGTGGTTTCTAGGCCACATATAAGAATAGCAAGGTTTCATCCAGTTCGTTCTACTCCTTCCCCTCCTCACTTGCATCCACATTCTTCTACGTCTCCTTCTCTGCCACATTCTCTTACTGCTAGGCATCCAAAATGAAAAATTTCTGAGCAAGTCTCACAATGCTTTGCGAAATGTGTGCGATTTGGTAGCGTCAATCCCGACACTGCCACTGCTTCCATTTGTGTCGCCGCCTCGAATGCTATTAAAGACGATTGCAATCGGCTACCTCGCCAAATAAGACGGAGACGTGCAAATGGGTCGTTCTACACGCACAAGGACAGTACAGATAAAGGTGAGTATCTCATCTCTTCAGTGCAATTCTAAAAGTGTATTTGATCAACCGTCTGCATAATAACCCGTATATTCCAAATGACTCGTAAAAAACATAAGCTCAACTTTCCACTTTTCCCCATCTTCTGCACTCGACTTGTTACTTGACGAGCAGATAAAGTTGGTTAGACTAGTGCGATAAATAAACACTACGTAATCCATCTTCCTTGGCTCCTTTGAAGGCACAAATCTACCAGCAGCGAAGCAGTCCGTTTCACAGCACTTACGGTGATTGTAAGCACTGTACTCGCCAGAGTACCGACTCTTAGATCAACACTTTTTTTAGTCAGTCCCATCTAGGACTTGTATCTTCAAGTTTCCCGTTAAATGTCGCAGAAATTGTAGCTTCCTTAAACGTTTACTTTCTTTTTGTTGCCACAACGACCACAGCTACCATTGTTGCGTCTCCAATCACGTGATATGCTACGCCCAACTTGCATTTATCCTTGCCATCTCACCGTAAGAAAATGCGAATTAGGTCGCATTGCAGCAAATTTGAGTGTGCAAGTATCTTCCACTAGCAGCATTCATAACAGTGGGAAGAACTCAGTGCAGTCACATCCTCAATAGGCATTGTGAACCGCTCTATTGTTTCCGTTTCCACAGTCTCTCTCTCTTGCGTTTTTCCACTTAGAAGCTCAAGAGTGATCCAGCCTCATACTAACTCATTGGCGGCTTGTGTCAGTAAGACATTGAGAGGTTTGACCTTGCACCCCTCGTCAGGTGATTACAAACGGATTCCTTTGCTTAAAACCATTGCGCTACCGTGATTATGCTGCGTCGATCTGGGTTAGTACACATAGGGGTGATAGAAGCAAAAAGCTCGAGGTCTCTGACTCACTTTGCCGCGTTTTTCTGGTCCACATAGAATTTATGCTGTGTCTGAACATGTGTGCATAATTCGCTCTCTCATTCTCCTTCTCATTTCGTCATTCAAACAGACCAAACTTTGATAGATTCCAATTCACCGACACCTACTTACAATTGCGGCTGGAGAATGTGATTAAAAAAAACATCGCAAAGCACGTAAACAGCTCCTTAGTTTCTCCATCTACTTCAATCTATCTAACCTACCTTGCTTTTGGATAGATTATGCAGAACTATAATTAGAAATAGTGTATACTTTGGCTTGCTTGGGCTCCGCCCCGTGTGAGTTTCCAACCTTGATACGGAATGCTTAAAGTAGCCTGTCTACAATTCATAATCCCCCGTAAATACAGACTCTGTGCAGTACTCGATTGCATCAGTTGAATAGATTAAAATGTTGACACCAAATCTAAACTAATCTAAACTCTTCACATTCACATTTTGCTTTTACTGTCATTGTGGTGATTAACAAGGCTGCGCCGAGGCTAAAGACAGATCTCTTGATGTACCAAGCCTTCACGAGATCGAAACAGTAGCTGCGAATGTAGATGGGAACGAAGTGCTCGAAAAAAGTGGTTAGAGCAAGGATGTTTTCATGACAGCTAGGCAGCGGTATCTTCCAACAATTTATAAATTTGTCCAACAACATAACTCAAAAATGGTTTAGTGATCTGCTTGTTCCAAAATTATTCATTTTCGTCATTGATCACTCGCTTCTGCTTGATGTCATGCCACTGCACTCTACGAAATGACCAACCCTGACCGCATTGACCCATCTCCATGCAGTGATTTAATGTTAAATGTCAAAATGCTGCGTCAAGAACAAAATTACTCTGTTCCAGCTCACAGGACTAGAAGTTAGCAATTCACCGCTAATGGTAAGTTGAAGAGATGGTTATAACATTAGCATTATCTTCCTGAGAACCCTGTTCAATGAAGTTGATTCAGAATTCCCCCATGCCATGGCCACACAAATGCAGAGGCAGCACAATACCGAATTGTGCAATCAAATAAAAACTCCTTCAATGCGTGATTCACATGGAATAAGAGCGAGAAGGAGAAAGAAGTAAGGTAAGGAAGATGGTAGAGGGCAGGAACAAACAAATAACGAGTCAAAAGTTGTAGAGGATCCAGCACTAGTCATTGAAAGCATAAAACGTAAAGGAAAGGAGTTTGCTGTCTTGACGAATCAATCCGTGGAACCTGTCACATAATTAACACCTACTCTTAGCCCTTCAAAGAGTTGAGCGCCTACGAATTGCGGCCACAAACAGCCGGAATCACCATCAACCGCGGAAGCAGCAGCAGTTTGCACAAAACGAGTTTCCGGTTTCTACCACTTGCCTTGAAAGTTGCATTTCCTTAAATTTCTTCCATGCATTTCATTCCTTTAGCCAATTCTTTTTTCTCTTCTCACGCAATAGCAGCCATTCCACCGTACTGTCCTCTATAGTTGTAATGCGATGACAGCAATCGTCGTCCCGTCCTGCCATCTCTGAAGCAAAGATAACTTAGCCTTGCGATTCCAAGCGTCACAGTTAAGCACAGTTGAAGCCCCCAATTGAATATCAGTCAGCGCAGGCTTACCAACCACTTGTGCATTGCAGCCAATCTCTCGCTTTCCTCAGTCACCTAAGGTCCTTCAGCGCACGCCATGTTTTACAACGCAATCCCTTAGCGACAAATAGAGACGGTGGAGAAATCTGATGATAAAGCTGAATTATTTCTTATTCACAGATTCGACTCTTCTGTGAACAAGACAAGCCCATTGATCTACAAAGTACCATGAAGTGACGAACATGGGTTTTATGATCCAACTTCTAGACAAAAAATGGAAAAGGTGTCGAGGCATATGGACTGGTTCCAGCAGCCAAATTTCCACTTACTTCGGGGTATTAATCTCTTAACAGGATAAAATGGTAACCCAATAAAAACGGTTTTCTACGGGGTGCGTACTTACTGATACTAGAATGTTGGTCAATGGAAGACATCATGCAGTGTGGCATTGTAGGATTTCACAATCGATACAATTCTCTTGGAAGAGCAGTAATTTATCCCCTTTGCTTCTTCTGGAGATCAATGTCTCCTCCTCAGGTTGAAGCAGACAAATGTGTTTAACACTCATTTGGCTGCCAGAAAGGGGATAGATCTACTTTATTCATCACAAAGCTCTTCACCCTCTGCCCATGTCCGTGTGTCTTTATTAGTCATCCAGTTATCCATCAAAATTGCTCACCTCCAAATCTCACGTCCTTTAAGCGATTCACCCATTCACTGTACAGACCGCTAATAAACAGTTCTGAGTATCCCCTCACATACGTCAAGCATTCGGTTTGACATTGTGTGGGAAGCCTTGTCAACTCAATCCTCGAAATCATCTTCCCAAATACCTCCGCCTTTTTCTCCACGTCAAACCCACCAACACCTGCTTCTAGCCAATTGCAAATCGCTCGGAACCTTGTTTTCCCACTCATGCCTTTCAGTAGTTTGCTTTCCAGCATCGTCTCGAAGTACTGGTTGTTGTCTGCATCAGTATCTCCCTTCGCAAGCACAGATCTTCAAAATGTTTTGCCATCAGTTGAATACACAGTTCATCAGTCCACGTCCCAGCGTAGCATTGACCATCGACCACACCTCTGCTACATTGTCCAGAGAGATTCTTTAGCCAGATTTTATCACTGGAAAAGGCTTCCTCCACCACGTTCTTAAAAACTCCACAACAGAAAGCCATTTCCCCGGAGCCGAGATTGTGCCAGTGGATACAGTTGTGTAGCATTCCCTGCAAACATCGTAAGTCTGCTTGTGTATTCATAGTTGATGAAAACCTCGACAATGAAGGAAGCGATAATCACGTACTCTGTAGAAAACCGTTTCCACTGCATTGCTATTCCGTCCTGTCCAGTAATGAGTACCCTTGGAAAAAGTGGAAATTTAGCTGCTAGAACCAGCTGATGTGCCTTGGAACTTTTTCCATTCTTTGTCTGGAATTTGGAGCATAAAATCCATGTCCGTCACCTCACGGTAATCTGTAGATCAATGAGCTTGCCACGTTTACGGAAGACGTCAAATGTGTGAATAGGAAATAATTCTGCTTTATCATCCGAATTCACCACCGTCTCCACTTTTCGCTAAGAAATCGAGTTGTAAAAGGCTAGCAACGCGGTTCCTGTGTTTGGCGCGAGATGTGTGTGCGTATGCGAATGATTGCAGGCGTGGCGTGCGTTGAAGGACCTTAGGTGACCTTGAAGGAACCAAGAGATTGGCTGCAGTGCACAAGCGGTAAGCATGCGCTAATATTCAATGGCGTGCTTTAACTGCGCGTAAATGTGGCACTTGGATTTGACTTATAATTCTTTGACTTGCTTACACGGACACTGAAGTCTGCGTTTTTGTTCTTAAATTAGCCAGCATTGACTGCAGGCCATGGTGACGGTGTCCTGAGCTTCTGCACTTGGGTAGTGCATATTCTGCCCCCGCATCACACCCACCTTTGGCTCCAGCGAAGACTCGTGAGGTATAGTGATGTCGACGGAAAACGAATGCAAGCCTAAATGATCCTTGGTTATTACTGGCAAGCCTTGAGGTGATGTGAGAAGGGCATATGCTACGGCTGAGGTGATCCGTGACGACCTTAACAGAAGGATTGGAAATGACCTTTGGAAACTGCTCCTAAGGTGGCACTACCCGTGGTCGTGAATCATCCGGGAATGTTTAGTGCAGATGCTTGCATGAAGGAGTTCATTGCGTGAACCTGTGGTACAGGCTTAAATTATGCAAACTAACGATTAAATGTGCCCATATGAAGCATCATCTACTTTGATCATAGTTTAAACTTAGCTAACGAAGATTCTTTTATTTTCCTCCCTTATTCACCCACCTCATATATTCTCATACGACTTTGCGTGAAATATGTGCAAATGTTTGCTTAGACTTATCAAATTTCTTGCAATTATTAAGCTAGCACCTTGCCAACCCAGAGAAATAAACATGCTGACTCACATCTGGTCTCTAAGTCCACCCGACAGACTTGCTTGACTCATTCATCCTCTCATTAGCAGTCAATGCCTCATCTACTTGGAGACAAAGACATCGGGAAATCATTTCTCCCATAAAGCCGCTAATAAGTTCATGTTAACACTGTTTTTAAATCGCCGTTGCTTTCAACCCATCAATGCCTCCAAAACTATTTTAAGTCTAAGATCGCTCAGGCCATTTTCGCACAAGCTCATGGACACACAGCTACTCCAAGGTGGTCGTAGTGCTAAAAGTCATCCGAATGATAAATGAGTGTGCTTACTGCCAACCAACTGTCGGAAGGGTTTTGCGGCCACCTACGAAGCGAGAGGTTGACTTGAGTCAAATGTAGGTGCGATTGGAGGCAGAAAATCGGAGTAGAGGTGTGCAACTTCTCCAAGTGACTCCTCATACGCTGATGACATTTAGCAGTAAAACGGCGTCTGATTTCCTACGCGTAAGTCTTATCCTTTGGCGTAAGCTTTATTAGAGCATCATATATCACAGTTGTTCCAGCTGAACTGATTCACCCTTCGCAAATCAAAGTGAACAGATTATATTGGCATTTTTTTTTACTTATGGACGATTTGGTGGCATCAATTTCGAGAGGATAGCCTCCAATATACTATTGTTATTTCCAAAATCGAGTTGAGTCGCGAAAACACAAGCAGACAGGTGGTTACTTTGTAAAATCATCGCGCCTAACTTTTGTCCCACTGTTACGTGCCAGCGGATGCGTGGGGTGTGTTCAACCATTGACCCACTTACATTAGCGTCGAAGAATTCATATTTAGACACCGCTAACTACACCTTTGAATAAAGAGCAGAGATCATCCGAGCGCTAGCACTGAAGTGTATTGGCTTCGCATCGAAGTGATTCAAACCAACAGCTCTGAACTTAACAAATGGCGGTCTCAAAAATTTAGGTGAAATGCCTTTAAGAGTGTTTGAAATTGTATTCTCTGACGTGCAGCTTAACTTTACTCTTCTTTTCTCTGTTCATTGCAGCGATTTAACTATTATACTGACAGCATTAAAAATATTATTTTTGCGGTTTGTCAATTACGTAGTCACGTGTTAATCCTTTGCGATCAAATGCCACATAGTTAGACTTGATTTGCTATGATGTTCTATTCAGTGTAAATCAGCATGGAGGAAACCTTTATCTAGACTGATACACTAACTTTTCAAAAGAAAAAGCGATTTGGATTAAAAACATTTCAAGATCTACCATTAGTGTCAATTTGCTATTGTTTACTAAAATGACAAATTTTACTTTAAAGCGAGTCAAAAATAGAAGATATAGCAGCATACAGTTTGTAACTGCAACTTTGCACTGCACATCACTGCTCATGAATGCTACCGAATCCGCAGTCGGTTCCTTCCACCACTGCTACTGATTACTTGGTAGTAGCAGTGGAGCCACCATGAACCGATGCTAGTTCTGCCGCAGTGATCACAGAGAAGAATATCGTTTTCTGCTAGAGGGAGACACTGACGAATGTTAGGAATGACAGTGTGAAGCAGGATGAAATATAGAAGACGGTACAAGGCGTAGAAGGGTATGTCTGACAGTTTGTTTTGTGATTGACCACATCGAATCTGACGCATGCAATTCGACCAGTAGCACATGCCGCATGGTGTCTCCTAGTGTCGTCTAGTGTAGGCTTCAGAAATTATTTCCCGCAGGTAGTTTTGTGAGAGCAGGCGTAACTTGCGTTTGTGCATCTTTACCTTGTCCGAATTTTGTGTATTATGGCGCATGCAAAGGAGGTGAAAACGAATGAGAGGAATCGCCGTTATGTGCGCAATTTACGACATACGAGGCTTTGATCCTAGCTACCTCCAATTTTAAATAGTTTTTAAACTGCGCTATACAAGTAAGGACTTTGCGGTGAAATTGGCACCCCAAATTACGTGTTGGGATACTTAGCTAAACAAATTTACGAAAGTGATTTAAGCAGTGCCTAACCAATACGCACGATATTTAAATTTTGTTCATTTGATGCATCCATTACCTCTGTTGGAAATTGTCAGCGCATTTGAGGAGGAGAACTGGAACCCTGTTTAACAGGAATCCATCATAACATCATTTGCCCTCTGAACAATTTTAGTGCCCTGCCCAGTGCTATCCATTGCATTGTTTGGCCCCTCAACTGACCATTAACCCACCCCAAGGGCTTTTGACGCGTCCTGAGGCTCCCTCAAAGGCAAAAGAAGGTAGAATAATAGGGTGGAATGCATATATTCAACGGGCAGAGGGCAATAAGCCGCTGGCATGGCCCAGCGGCCAGCCCACGCAGCCAGAACAAAACAGCCACCCCTGTGACTTTGACCAATAACCGGTAGTACAAGTAAACAAAGTACTACAGCTTCAGTATTGCACCATTATGTGTGGATTTCTATCCACGACAAATGTTTTTGATGCAATCCTTGTTTGTGTTTACGCATACATCAATAATTCTATACTTCCAGGTTTTTTCGTTTTTTTGTGTAGGCTTAAAGCTGTGCTTAGGATTACGCACTTAGACCTAGTTATCCTATATCTTCCTTTTGTTTATAACAACATGGAAGAACCGTCTACAGTATCTCTACTTGCCATAGGTAACGCTTATAATTTTATGTTTTTTTAAATTTCTTTTAAAATGTCATTAATATCTAGCGGAATCGCGGATGCAGTGCCAGTTGCAATATTTCGTTTGTTTGGACTGTCGGAATCGGTCTTGGTTACAGAGGTGGCCTTCGAGGGAATCTCAGAACACTATATCGGTCACTTGCCTGTGTACCAGGACTCGAGTTAGTAAAACTGCTTAAGCTCCTGTTAAAAAATCATTAAAATTACCGGAGCAAATTAAAGCTATACTAAATCAGAAACAAAGGTATGTTGTAATAGGCTTTATAAATCAACTTGGTTGAACACGTCAAACTTGATATTAGTCAAGATACAAAGATAAATCGTTACAAAAACTTTGCATAAATAATTAAATTATACTTATTATTAGTTTGTGACTCTTGCAATTTTATTTCAATGCGTTGTTATACCTAAGTTTTGTTGCCTGTTATCTTGCTTACGCCAAATAGATATTAATATTATATTAGCATTTCAATGTATTTTAGTCATAGCGCTTAAAAAAGCCAGGTATTTCAATTAACCTTTAGCTCATTAATAATACGCAAAATTTGAATTTCATTTGTATTATCGAATGACCAATAAAGTGATTGGCTAGATTTGCACGTGAAGCACGTAAGTGGTGTGCGTCTTGGTGGCCATTATTTTCGGTTGGTGGGCTTAATTTACTGGAACAGGTTGGAAATCTGGTAGGTATTTTGCCCTTTTTGATTGATTTTTGATCGTTAACTGTCATTAGGTCTTTAACGCGTCGAGTGGCTTTCTTTATACATCTACTTGCTAGAGTAAACGCGAAGGCTTCATAATGCGAATGTTAAAGCGTTTTGTTTCCCCACTATAAGGTCTAATTACGTTAATTTCTTTCTCTACAATGCTTTGCGTAGTAAATTAAGATCGTTTTGTGCCTACTTATTGCTTTAGCGCTAATAATTACTCCTTATATCTATACGCCTTTTGATCCATTACCTTTATCCATCCACATGCTAGAGCAGGCGTTGAAGAGATAGCTGCAGTTCCTATTAATTCTTCTCCTTTTACAAAATGGAGGCATTATCTGTTGGCAATGAGTGCGGTGCTCGCCTTCGCTATCACCCCACGCGTTCCACAGGTAAGATTGGGTTGCTGTAAGTGAATCTTTGCTCTTTTTGTGTAGCTATAGATTCGACGTGCTCATTGACTTGGGGACCATGCTTTTTTGTGTTGATGTGAGCTTTGCAGAATGGCAGGCTCAGCTTTGACGGCATGAGTTGGTGTCTGAGCGAGATGAAGCAGCAGAAGCGGAGGAAGAAGTGACTAGTGGGAAGCTTTGGTATCACTTCGCAGAGTGTACTTTGTAGCACTCTCAAACGCTTGCTCGTTAAGGTGTTTCCTCCTACAAATAGTTATGCTTGGAGGCGTTAGCTTTGCAGCGCATTGGCCATTCACCCATGGGCTCTTCCGTTGCTTGCTTTTTTTTCATTTTCTGATGCTACGAAATTACTGTGGCGGTGATAGGCAATGCGAGCTCGTAGAGTTATTGGCGGAGGCGTCTCCTTCTCGGTTTCATGATGTGGATGTTGGCATGGACGATAGCAGTGTGTGTTGGATGGCATAGCGGTAGGTATGACCTTATGTGTTGCTGGGCGCAAACATTGGGTGAGAATTACATGTTCTCAAGCTCAGTAGACTAACTGAAGCGTAGCACTGATAGGTTGGGGGGGGGGGGGGGGGGGCGGCGGACTTATTGCCACGTTGATGAGTTGCGCTGATGATTGTGTTAACAGTGAGAAGATGGGGAGTAGGAGAAGTGTTCCAGAGATTTTTTTCAAACCTACTCTAGGTGTCCCTTCTTTTTGTGGACTTGGGTGCTTGTGTTTTAGATTTTACATTTCGAGGCGTGCATTTATTTTCTTATTGTCTGCTAATTTTTTGTTTTACGTGGATCTATGTGCGTTGATATTTTCAAGATCGTCTAGAGCTCGTTTTTAGTTATCCAAGCGTGTGTGTGTGTGTGTGTGTAGGGGTCCTTTTTTATTAATGAGGTTTGCGAGAGAAAATTTGACGGATTCTGGTTGTTTGTTGGGTGGCAACACTTTCGCGTTTGTTCGCTGTGCTGGACAATGGAGTGGAGGAAATTGATTGAAGTAGGTAGGTAGGTGGAAAGTTATTTGAATAGGAAGGGAGTGATATTGTGGCGACTAGGGCCTCACTTGCTGGAAGGGAAGGCGAGGAGAAGTACTTACCAAGCACTTGATTTTACATGGTGCCAAAGCGGTTACGGGTCCAAAGTATAGCAAAAAGGAATTTTTACTTCCTCTTGAGTGAGTAGCACTAGGTGTCAATTTTGTATGCAAAATTTGTAAGTACAGTGCTTGTGCGTTGTAATAGTCGGCCTCTGACCCACACTGGCTGCCTCGCCACTGTCGTCGTCGCTGTCTTCATCAATTACGGACTCATCAGGCTGCCTGCCAACAATAACACACATCGTTGTTGTCGACGTTGGCAACAATGGCAAGGGGTAATGTGGACGTAGAAGCCGATCCATGGGAAGGCACTGAGACTACACTCGGGGCTTTTGAATTGGCCAATGTGGACGGCGACGGCTGTGGTGTCAAAGTAATTATTGGAGGAGCAATGAATGCGGTTGAGAATTCCCTCGCCTCCCTTCCTCCTCCTCAGTGTGGATCATTCCTTCACGAAGGGTATAAGTGGGTAGACAGTGCGGCTATGTTTGGAAGAAGGCTCCAAAATCAAATGGGAGATCGGGTGTGGCGTGTGAGGATGCGAGGCAGGCGATAGGGGAGGGCGATACCTTGGTAAGTACACCCCGATGGGACAGTGTATGCTGTACAAGTTGAGTGGGATCTTATCATAGGCTTACAATTTCACTATTTTTGCTTGTTCTTTTTGTTTTTTTTTTCAATGTAAGGTAGTAGTAGTCAGGTTTTGAGACCTTTAACAGTAACAACACCGGTTTGGTGTGAGGTAAGGCCAATGTGAGGCTATATTGTTACACGCCTTCATAACATGCATTGGTTTTCCACGACGTCCACATGTGTGAACGGTGAGCGGGGTGACTTATTGCTGAGTTGTGGTTACTAGTGTGCAGAGGGAAGAGGAGGAGCAAGCGAAGATGCCTCACGATTTAATCTCGTACTTGCTTCTGCCTATTTGTAACATTTACAGCTCATGCCATATGGAAACGTTTTAACACCTACCAGTTGTTTTGTCCACATCGCCCTGCTAGTTTTATAGTCATCAGTCGCTTAATATTGCACCTGTGATTCTGCAAAGGTGCACCATTGATCAGATGCGAAAATGAGGTTTGGACTTTAATGACTGGAAAGACGGGGCTAGTAAGACGAAGGAATTGTGCAATACTTTTGTTGTCGTAATGGAACTTTGAGAGACGAAGAGGCAGTCATTGCACTCATAGTGATGATGGTTTCGTCAGAACTCCTCAGAGGAGAAACGGAAGATAGTAGCCCGAGCAACCGAAGTTTGTTCGCAACAAAGTCCGTTGGCTCTGACCTATTTGTTCAAAGGCTTTTGAGGCAGAAGACAAGGAGACAAACGGGAAACTCTCTACGTTCCCATCCATTGTGCAATAATTATGTTGGCAGAGGCCACCCTTTCAACATCCACAAGGGTTGTGTCGATCCTCTGTCATCTAGGCTAGTAAGTTTGTCCCAAACTAACAAGTCTGCTCGAGGATAGCGCTTCGATTCTCACATGCGGTGCATAATGCTTTGACGCCTTTTTTGCATGAGGCATAATGCTTTTTGTAGCTGTAAATCAATTTTCAAATGAATAATTTTCGAAGACGGACTGCAAGGACCAACTTTAGCAGTTGTTCTAAGGCCAAGCTTGATGGTGCGTTTTGTGTTTTCAAGAATTCTTAAGATTAAAAGATGTTTGCTTGACAGTGGTTCTTCAGGTTTGGCAGTTTCGCTGTCATCGGTCATGCTTAGTGCATTGTCTGTCGACATGGTGGACACGTTGCGTGTTTCAATTGCGGCAGTGTTTTGGCTAGATAAGCTCTGTTAGTTCAAGAAGGAAATAAACTGTTCCATTTTAGGCTTTGCATGAAGTCAATGATGGTCCGAACCTTAAGGATGACAAGAATGTACCTATCTGTGGTGGTGCATTTAATATGCTCAAGGTGATTGCTGAAAAAATGCCGAATTTGATTTTTGACTTCCCTCCTGATGTCTAAGCCAGCCTGCAAGTTGGTTCGATCTGTGCTGTGCCCCAATGAATTCGTCATCTATCCTTTCCTCGAAATCTATTCACAAATGCAATGTGACAGCTACATTTTCCAAATTGTTACAATAATCCTATCGGTCGAATTTATCGCGTTCATTGGACGCTAATATATCTGCATTGCTCTCCGAAAGGATACTTGGGTATTTTCTTCACTGGTAAAATGAATGTCGTCTCTTGCAACTTCAGTAGACGCAATCGGAACAAGCCTAAGCCAAGGTCGTAAAGACTGCTGCGACTGAGGCGTCAACGTGCAGCCTATACTTTCGTCACAGCGTATCGATCCGTCGCCTTGATTGACATTGCTTCTTTAAGTCTCAGTTTGTTCCTGCAGATTCGAGGGTGTTCCTTGGGTGGAGTATTTGGTGACGCAGGTGATGGGAGAATGCAAACATCGAATTTTACCACGCACATTTGAAAGGCCTCTATTTATGCACGCTGCTTGCCGTCTTGTCAACTTTGATGAGGTGTTACGCCTGAGTATGAGGTGTGGTTTTTTGCATTGGCCACAGACGAAGTCTGTTCGATGGGAATCCAAGACTGTTTTGGGGCTAACTGTGACTTCTTATTTTCTCATTTCCACGTGTTCCACTTGTTTGCTGCCATTAGTTGTTTAGGTACTTTTACTTAGCACTAGTATACTTTAATTGTTGACAGTTCTAGCTTTTGTGCTCATTGATATCCGGTCATGCCACAGGCTTAATTTGTCCTCTGCGCATCTTGTTACCGCTCTGCGTTTAGAAGGGTAGACGGCGTACTTTCGTCTACTACTCTTTTTTCCTTCTAATCTGACTGCAGAAGATTGTGTTTAGCATGTTTAAATGAATAAGCATGTGCTTTTTGAGAATTTTGATTGGGACAAGCTGTCTGTCTTTATTACAAAGCATGTTAACTTCGTAGTTATCGGATTAAGTGTACTGGATGCTTATGGGCATTGCACGTGTGGGTATCTGCAATGGACTATAATTATCAGTTCCAAATAAGTGTTCTTCCACATTCGGAGCAGTACTATAGACACTACGCACGGTTGTGTCAAGTGAGTAGATTGTAATGAATCAGCTTGTGATTGGAAAGCTTTTTGCTGCTCTACTTATTCCCATTGTTTAGCGGATTCGAGGAGGACCATCTCGTAATTTAATGCTCATTTTGGGCGCACTCAAGTTTTACTGAATGTCAGTCAGTTTCGTGGGCTCCTTCTGGTGATGTTATTTGAATTTGCCTGATTAGTGTTCCTTGTGTAAACCTCCGGATTTTGCACGTTTGATATCGTCAAAAGGAGCATCTCAGGGTGCTTGCCTTTGAAATGCTTATGGAAGGGGTGTGTATCGGAAACGTATTGTCACGGAGATGACTTTGAGGGAAACCTATTGATTGCCTCGGTTTGTTCACTCCTCCTCCTCCTCCTGTATCAACGTAGTTGTTTTGACGTAGTCTTCGCCGACCTCGCCTTAGTCGTAGTAGTAATTAACCTTGGTTTTAGCTGTTTCGCCCTTGGGGCTAACAGCTGACTGGTGAGTTGCGGAAATGGGCAAAAATGTAGGTTTAGTGTCTCCCTTAGGCTAGCCAGGTTAGTATTCTTGATGGCTAATGGCTGGTGGATGTCCCTCAAGACACAGACAAATGTGCACTGGCAAACGTTAAGCTTCATCTGTTTCTTTACTTACGCGCTCTTAACTTATCTGTTGATGGGGTTAATTGACTGGTAGGGGTAGGGTAGATAGACAGACGAAGGTAAAGAGATCTGTTTTTCGCTGTCTATGGTCGTGTTGGAATCGCTTCATCTTCGTCAGAACATTGGACTGTCGGAGATGCTAAAGTAACACCCTGACGCCCCCGTGACTCGTGTTTCTGGGGTGCATTGCTTCATTTTGATCGCATTATTGCTGTTGACAATGGCTAAGATGGAAGTTACTCATAATGGAACGGAATTGAATGACTAGCTATGTCTAGCTGTCTTATTCACTCGTGGTACTTATTCCACCGTTTTGAGCACACACGTACATATTGGCTGGTCTTTTGCACAGTGTTAACTGAGTGCTGTCATGCTTGTGTTCCGTGCAGTGGAGTTGTAGGTGCACTAGGTAGCTTGGGTGGAGGAAGGGGGATGCCATCGGCATAGACATGCCCAGGTTAATGGGCGCAAGTGTCTGGTGTCAGGTTTGGTCCGGCTTGCTACCCAGTCCCGTGACATTAATTGGCTTTATGTCTGTCGCACAAGTGCTTTTTTGCGGCACGCCACTTATTTTCACCATCATGCTTATTAATGGTATTGTTTTGGGAGGATTTCTTTGCGAAGTACTAGATTTATTCTGTTACTTACTTGCACCCCTGTTCTTGTTTATTCACCTAGTTGGCCGGTTAGTAGAGATGCAGAGGTAGAGGCTAGGTGAGGCGGTAAGGCTAGTGTTGGCTGTCTACTGACCTTCCAGTAACTCCGTAGATTTCGGTCTCCCTATCTGCCAACCTATCAGTCGATTTTCTAGATTATCGGTCTGTTTGCCAGTCCTTTTCTCGACCTGCGGAATGTGTGGAGGTCAATTCGGGCAGCATGCGGTGGATATGAGGCTGGTTGAGACAGACCTTTCTACAGCGTTCACAGAGAGCATAAAAATAGTGGAAAATGAATAACTTTGGATGGCTAAGATGTTAGAAGGAAGCGCTTTGGTCGGACGAATGGAAAGCCACTAAAGGGAGGTGAAAACACCAATTTCATGTTGGTAGATTACTCAATTCGCTGACCTTTGTACCGATTGAAGGTAAGGGAGAGGAGCAGGTGTCAAACAGTGTGGTTGCAAGAATGCAGGTGCTGCTGAAGATGAGATGCAGCAATGCTGAAAGGCTAGCTAGGTCACATACTAGGTCACGTCACGTCAGCTCAGAGCTGTGTCGATGCCGTTATGGCCCTGGATCCATTTTCCTACAAAACGTCGGAGATGATAGTTCTAACGAGTAAGTACAGCATCTGTTGCACAAGATTTGGTCTTGAAGTAGGAGATTGCACAAGACGGTATCGACTGGTTAAGTGTTCAAAATCGCCAAACGAAGGCGAAAGAGCTGCGTGCCTCATTGCCATGCTCATCCACGTGGACACGGCATCGCTATTGTAAATAAGCGTCTCTCTTAGGCGTTGCATCACCAATCATCAGGGTATCAACAAACTGGTCAATGTCTATCTATCATGGAGTGCTTGATGTGTGGTTTTTACAATTGACCGTTGCACTATTGCTTCTTCCCACTCTGCCATGGTTTTTTGCTCTTTGCTGTCGGTAGGCATAAAGTTACTTCTTTCTTTTAGCGTGGGAAGCTCTCTTGTTATCGGTGGAATGATTAACTATTCAATTGCCCATGCTTAGCATTTTGCGAGATTTCCAATAAGTAGTGTAATTTTGAAGTATTTTTGAGGAGGGTGATTAAAAGGTCACAGTTGTTCGCTCTCCTTTTTTCATAACTGAGGACCAATTTCGTTTTTTAACGGAGTGTCAACGAGTTTCCGTTATTCTGTTGACCACGTCTTCCTTATGGCGCCGCTTTTTGCTGATTCTATTCATTTCTGTAATTTCCTCGTAAAATCTGTTTTTAAAAAAGGATTAAAGGTGATCACTTGACAAGCTGAAGTCTCTTGTCTTTTGTTATCTTGTAAAGAGTAGACATTAATCCATTCGCAGGCTAGGGTTTTCGCGCCTCGGGTTGAATTGTCACGTGCAAAGTTGAGTAGATTGATTTCGTTTCTCAAAATGTAATTTCTGCAACTATTCTGCTGGGCTGCCCTTTTGAATTGTTTCCTTCGATCTTGTCTCCAAGCCTGTAATTAGTTTACCAATGGTCCTTGATCTCATTTTGGCTTTAACATTCAAAATTAAGCAGGTCTCCTCGACCTAGCCTCGTTTTCTGTTGTGAATTCTTCATTCTGTGCCATCTTTGCCTCGAACCTCTAAGTGTTTGCCGTTCTTAGAGTAGAGGTTGATAAGTAGATCCTCCGCGCTTTATTTGTAATTGTTGTTCTTTTCCTAGTCCTTAGTTGAGCCCTTAACATGTACTGCTTTATCTCACAATGACTCCTCGCGATTTTCGCTCCCACTTACAACTTCGCTTTGAAAGGGGATGGCCCCATGGGCCATAGACCGATTTAGTTTGTGTAATATTTTTTACAACCTATGGATCCGTTTCACGGTCTTCCGAGTTTTTCTTTGTCTAGAGCAGTAAGACGAGTGGTTGTGGCTCAAACAGTTCAAAGGGTTCAAACGGTTTGGTTATGTTTGATCTTGACTGGAATCCAGCCGACGACGACGTCCAGGCCGCAGTACGTGCGTAGCATGGCGAGCAGAGGGGACAGTTCCATGCCTGTCGCAGCAGTTTAGTTTTCGAAACATCTCAATTGTGATTTCCTTTTGGTCGGGCACAATGGGGGAGAGGTCGCTTTAGTAGGAGACATCTGAAGGTATTGAGCGGATGTGTGAGGTAGACGCTGGGTATCAGGAAGTTCACCGAACAAATAAAGGGTCTCGGGAATTACTACTGTGCGAGTGGGTTGGAAATCAACATTTGTGGGGTTGCCGCTGATTGGCATCTGCGCTGCTCAATCGTCAAATTGCCGGATGGGTTGGCAATCGTAAACGCCTTCCTTCATGAGAAGCTTGGTTCATCCTTGCACTTTGTTGCACGCAGGCACTGTCTCTGGTCTGTGTCTTTCTTAATAAACGGTGTCCGTTTCGTGTATAACGTGAGCTAGCGCTTTCTACTTCACACGATACCGTCGCATCATAAGTGTTCATGCGGATATAAACCATCACCTCTGTTTAGACCTCATTTGCTTCTTATTGGACGAGGCTGCTCCCAACCCATGCTTGCTGTTTTCGCTTGGCAGGTTCAAGTGTCGATGATGTGTGGATCGAATGCAGACGAGAGGTCCGCTGTTCAAAACGGATGTTATGTGCATTTTGTTGGTATAGAAACACCGCTGCCACCGCAAAGTCCATGAAGATTACGCGTCAAGAAGGAGAGGGGACACTAGAAGGATTAATTGTGGCTTCCGGCAACATTCTAACGTGGAACAGCATAAAACTCTCTCAATCCTGAATCCTCACTGTTTCCAGTGCCTACATCCCCCTTTCCAAGCTATGATGGTGTCTCCACAGTATGTTCCTGTTAATTTTACATCATTCTAATAAATTGTTCCTTTTTTTGTTTGGTTGCTAACAAAAAAACTGTGGGGGTTGAACGAGGTTGCGTAGGGGATGATAACTGTGCTTTTTGATAGACGTGAACGAGGTGTGTGGGATGAAATGGTCCACTCTAACGTTTCGGCTAAGGCATCACCACCTGTGGAATGGGTGTTTGAGTGTCTGTTTAGTGGAAAAACAAAGGAGTAACTCATCTCAAGCTAGGAACCGTCTTGTGGATATGGACTGTTTGGAGTAGTGCAGGCGATCGATTAAGTCTGGGAACTTATTCGTTTATGACCCACGACCCACAGTGGAATCGCCTAACCTCTACTATTAAAGAAATCCACTTCTGTTAGAATGGTTGAGAATAACGGATGTAGTGGGTGGAAAAGATGCCATTTTCAGTGCAAAGTGTGCACACTCGAAAGAATCGTGTAGCTTTTACTAAAAGGGATTAAATTGTACACCTAGGCGATGCTCCCGTCTTGGACAGAGGTATTCCACTGCATGACGTCGGTATAGACTTTGTGTTGAACGGGCTACAGGAGGTAGATTTCACCCTGAAGCCATTGAAGTGCCGATTTCTGCACTGCCGGATTGAGCAACTTTGGCCGTACTGTCTCGTCTAACTAAAGAGCAAGTGAGGACCCAAAAACACCAACTGGGTCGCCACTTGAGATTCTTTAAAGGCTTTGCAAAGATTGCAGGACAGCTGTATAAACTGTTGGAAAAGTGGGGAGGGTTTTTTCAATAAAAGAATGGGCATGATAAAGCATGTAGAGAACTGGGTCTCGTGTCTACTTGCGGGCCCATTCCAACATCTTGAATGCTTGAGTAGAGCAACTTCACCGTGCGTACACTGAATGATGACGCTAGCGATGTAGCCGTATTCGACGTACTCCCACGGAAGGCAGAGGAACAAAGAAGTGAGCGAATCCGTCATCGGTGTACCAAATCAACAAAAAGTAAGGCAGGAAAGCGCAGCTCAACGTGGACTACCTGCCACCCGCTTGATGTTAGGACATCTCAGACATCACCCAATAGCAAGGGTGGCCATAATGAAAACGGATCATCAGACTCTGAACTGCTTGGTTGAAAGTGATGCGAAAGATGGGCTATTTGGTTTCACGTTGGTACAAGGAGCTGCGTCGGTATGATTCCACGGAGCAGTGCAGAAACAGAGAAATGCATGGCACTGGAGGCGCCCCAACCTGCAGACTAGTCGTTTCAAAGGTGGTGTTGCAGTGCAGTTAATACCACATTTTTGAGCGAATGAGCTAAAGTCGTAAAATGAATGGTCCAAGTACCGATTCGGACACGGCTCTGGTCTAAGGATAGATTTCTTGCATCATCTGAAGAGGCCGTAGTCAAAGAGATGAATTTGTCGAGCTCTGCCTCTATGCGGATATGACTTCCAGAGCAAAAGACACTGATTTCTTGCTCTCAGTTAAGAAGTGCTAGAGTTCTGCCGAATCTGATTTAGATACACCATTGGCCTATAAATGTCTCGCTTCCCACCCTCATCTACAACGCATGGTCACTAGGACTCCCAGGAGCCTAAGTAGATATTGTCGTCTTGGCTTTGTTCGGAGGCAAGTGAGATTGTACTCTTGAAAGGTAGTTACAACTGACACTTAGTCAAGTCTAAGGAATGCCTTTCGTGGTAACTAAGGCACTTCTGACAGCGTCTTTTAAGTTTTAATTCAAGAAGCAAGGGCGAGTACTCTAGTGCATTACTTCACGGTATCCTATACCTCGCAAGGCAGATTGTGTGGATGGAACGGGGACAGATACGTTACAGCGCACGAGGAGAAGGGACAGATGGATGGGGAGCAGTTAGCTGAACGCGGCATTACCTCTGCGAAATTGTACTCTCTGCAGCTCCAACACACGCACTCCTGACAGGCGATCAGAAGCGATAAGAGTAATTTACAGTGGCAGCAGGCAAGATTACTTAAAAGCAGCGATTTGCCAAACCTAAGAAACTGCCGAGCTTCGTCTGTTGAATGGTGCTGGCCATATGCTCACCCATTATGCATGATGTTTGGGCGCTGTCATCACTTCTGACGAGTGTATGCTCCGGAAGTGTGGTAGCTCGTTGCAGAAAACTCCATTTTTTAGACTCACAGGCGATCCTCAGTGTAAAAGACGGTCCAACATCAGTTTTAGGTTGGCGTTGTGCTCCCAGGTGTCTGTGTCAGGGACGAGGAGGCTATCGAGGTAAGTCATACATTGTTTTGGGAATAAACCGACTTTTGCAGACTACATAAGGCGTTGGAAGGTGGTCGCTACGCCAGCGTCTTAGTGACCTTGCCCGAAATTCATGTATCGGATTTGGCTTTGTGAAACTTGGATTCCTTCTGCTCGCCTCCGCCACTTCCATATTCTGTCATCCTGAAGTTGAAGCAAGGGTGGAGAACTGTTTAAGCCAAATTGACAAATCGAGCAACTCGTTCATGTGGATTAGAGGAAATGCGTGCGCCTCAGTTACTACGTCCAGATTCCTATAGGTCATGCACAATCGCGTGCTACGGTCGATCGTCTTTATTAGCACAATCGCAGAGGCTCACAATGACTTTGCTCTTAAATTACGCCTTCCTTTAGGCTGACATCTAGCAAATGAGGTGGTATGCGTCTAGGTGGTTATTAGATGGGTCTAGCTTCACCGATGTCTGCCGCATGCTTTACAAAACTTGCTCGGCTCAATCTAGCGCTTTGTCGTGCCAACGTATTCATGTACTGACTTAGCAACTCGCAATGTTTTTAACTCGTTATGAGTAAAATGAGTCGGCTGTTTTTACGTTCACCGAAGTTATTTACGGGTATGGCTGTGGCTTTATAGAGGGCACCGCAGGTGTCACCTTCGATTCCATCGGTAGCGAAACAGGTGAGTAGATTAGGTGCTTTTCGCGAAATTTATGACGACTTGGACGTTGCTTAGAACATTAGCGTCGGAACATTATGTGCTAAGCCAGTTCTAGACATTGTTCAAATTTTTTCTCTCTGTACAAACTTCTAATGATGCGTAGTGCTGCTTCCCCGACCCATGACTTGTCAACGTCGAGAAAGCGTTCACTTAAGCCGATCTACGGTACCAAAAATTTCAAATGCAAGCTGCTCTGCTCCCTTTAAACGTAAAGGGGATGAGTCAAGGTGGGGTAGAGCACAAGAAATGAGTGAAAGCAGCGTACTTACGTGACGATTTGGAGCAGCAGCAACAACTAGAGCATGGGCTTTATTTGAGTCTCTCGAATACACGAGAAGAGGTGTTCAGTTCAGTGACTCATGCGACCGACCGAACCGGAGCGACAGCTTCTCCACGTGGAAATGCAAGGATGCAGATCAGGAGGAAAGATACAATTCTGCCTACTGTCTGCTCTCCACTCGTCAGTACAGGAAGCTACGATCCTCTATGAGCATTAAGTGCAGGTTACTCGCTCATCGATACTATGGTAACGAAGCCACGAGCGCTTCCAATCCTGCGATTTGGATCCATTGGATCATGTCTTCATTCGTAATCAAATTGCTTGCCTGACTTTGATAAAACTGAAGGCGCCGACTAAGCGCATAGGTGCCAAAAGACGAATCCAAGTGACGAAGTCGGACTGATGCTTTTAGGCAGATAAATGGATGCCACACCTAAGAACATATACTGAAGTACTGAAGCTGCGGAGCTTTGCATATGAACAAGCACAGGAACAGCGACACCCCGAATAGGCTCAGTACACTCCAAAGTGATTTGAATTTCAATGCCAATGATCACAATATTAGCCTACAACACTTTCGTATCAGATTGAAGTTAAACTGAGAAATTTCTGAAACTTAATCTATACAAAGGTCCATGCAGGCCTCATGGATGGAAACGAACACGGGTGCCCCATAAGTGACCAATGCATCGTTATTCGAAGGTTTCCATGCCTGCGCACACAGATGTGGGCACTGGGACGACGCTGGTTGGGTAAGGACCAGTGTTGAATTGGTGGCAAGAAGTAGTGTTCCAGTGTAGTCGTGCAAGATGAAAGTCTGAGGGGAGGAAAAAGGGGAGGAGGGAAGGAGGTGAGATATCCGCTGTGAACAAAGGAACCTTAGCACAAGCCGCGTGGGTAAATCGGCTATCGAACGCGTGACATTCTAGCATACACCTCCTCAAGCGCATTCATTCAATAAGTCTAACTTTCATCAACAATTTTTTTGATAAAAAACACATCTTTGGCCATGTTAACACGGAGAGATATGTGTCAACTTGCTGTGCGAGAGATGATTCTGCTCTGCTCAAGATGCACTTAGTGATTGCCTTGGTGTGACCGATCGTTTGGTTGCTTACCTCTTCTGATTCCTGTCCTTTCTAATGAAGGTCGTTGGAGTGGAATAGATGCAACAATGGGATGGCAACCACTTGGTCAGTGCTGTCAGTGTGCAGGCTATAAGTGCTTATACAAACAGCTGCAAGGGCTCGCCGTGCCTTGGAATTTTAGAATTCGGCAGCTGGAAGACAGCTAACATGGGCATTCTAATTGTTCTCATTAGGTTATAAAACTGTTGCATAATATCAAATTCGTTAGTGTGGAAGCCAGCCCACACCCGGCTGTCTGGCTTGAAGTTACTTCCTCGTGATGACAAATAGCTTTAGGCCAAATCTATTCGTGCTTCAGCGAAGTCTTGAGGTAAGTGTAGTACTTGGGGGCATCGCCCAAAACAAAAGACAAGGTGTGCATTGTCGACGAGCAGAGCAGGTGAAGATGAAGGGATCTATTAACACGACTTAGGGGTTCACTCTACCAAAAGGTGCTTAACCTCGGTCTTTCTGCTGAAGAGACCTCAACAAAGTTGTAATTCGAATTTCAAACAATAAATGTAAGCGCCTCTAACCATTCATACTCCATCAGTGATCAGTAGGTTACTAGTGCAATCCTGTCAAGGCGACAGTCGACAGCGGGTCTCCACATCTTTCAATGGATCACACATCGTAGCCACTCGTTGTTATTGCGGCGCAGTCAGTAGATGCCCACTCAAGGTAGCCGTGGAGATGAAGAGATGATATGTGTCAGTGATTAGGTATGGTTCCTTTTTTGTGGTTGGTATAAAGGCGTATGAAACGGGGATATCAACTGTTGGTTTCAAGAACATTCTGAACCTGTATCAATCAAGAGCACCCTGGAGCTATGTTGACCATCTACTAATTCATTCCACACTCTTCCTTCCTAACTTCAACTGTGACCACCTTCCTGCCTTCCTTGTAACCCAAATTTCCTTCTCTGTACCCTCATGTAACCAATTCTTTCTCCCTTCCTAGTAGCTTTCTGTTAAATAGCAACGTTTACAGCCGCATGTTTGTCCTTTTTCGCCTTTGCCACCACTTTCTTCCTCAACCGGCTAAGCACTCCTTCATGTGCAAGTGCTCGGTGCACCACATGATCGTTCGCGATCCATAAGACAATGATGAATGTGCTGATTAACGTGCTTTTGCCCACACAGCATAAAAAAAGTCAGCCCGACTTACTCGTTAAGAACGGAATTTAAGCCATTTGCTTTAAGACTTTTCTCGTCTCTTCGCACTAAAATAGTTTATTCAAGTATCGAGGCCTCGTTCTTTAAGATGCAGAAAAATGGGAGAAGGAGGCAATTTGTTGTTTTATTATTATGGCAGGACCACTGATTGTGGAAAGATTGTTTGATAAATAAATGTAGAGTTAAATGAGGAATTCACTTTCAGAACAGCTTTCGTAATTCAAAATATCATTTACTTTTCTGATTTAAACGTTTTCTTCAGTTTGGTCACTCTCTAACCACAGGACATGTTTTGCCATTGTACTACTCTCATTTGAGAAAAGGATCTATTAATGAATAGTAGAAGAGCCTTCCCGTTCCTTTGACAGCATGGCAATCACCTTTTAAATGCCTCACCTATACTTTTAGTTCCTGCAAAATTTGCTGTTGCAAAGATAAGGACATTTACAATCCAGTCGTATGGACATCGTTGGAATGCCTAGAAAATGAAATCATCACTTCTTGATTCTATTTTGTGGGCACTTGGTTGTACAGCTACTCAAGTAATTCAATAAAGTCGTTATAACAAAGAAACCGGTTACGTACATTGAAAAAAGCAGGTCTTTTTGGCAGCCCTTGCTGTTTCATCCCTCCTGTGTCCCTCACTCTCCTTTTGCTGCTTATTGCAATGGTTGTAGTATGTAAGAATGGTGCGCCAAGTGCGACTAACAAGTCCACCCAAAAACACTAAAATGTAGCCACGGCATAAGTTGGCAGTCTATGTCGTCTTACATTAGACTACTCGGGCTTTCCTGCCTTATTCATCTCGGCCCACACCTTTTATTAGGTTCGGACACATTCATTGACTGACAGGTGTTTATTCTAGCACACATTCATTGCCACAGCATAACTTCCTATAAATGGGTGCATTTGACTAACAGAAACACAACTTCTTGCTTTAACAACCAACGACGGTCACATTGTTAAGGAACTGGTGCGATTGGGTTGTGCATAGCAGTAAGAATAGCCTAATGTGCCGAGTCCTACAGTTCTCCTCTTTATCCAGTTGTCACCAAAATTATGGAAGGAAGGGGAAGGTGGTAGAGCTTAACATCGATTGTTGCGTACTCTGAAGTACTATTTGCTTTGAATTCTTATCATTCGATGTGTGCTAGATTCCATGCTAATTAGGTGGGTTTTGATTTGACGTGTTTTATTTTTGATTACACAGCCAAACCTCTCACCCTTTGAGGTCATGTGACAGATGGAGGGACACGCGTTGCGCCCAACGTCCACCAAGTTACGCAGATACATCTGCCTTTTGTAGGTATTTCTTAATGCATGTCATCAACAACTCGACACAAATTCACCGGTCAGGTGGGATTGCACACAATGTTGCTATTTTTTGCTTACTCTAGTTTTATTGCTCCAGACTGCTGTGCCATGAACTCGGAGGTGTCCGATTCTGCGTGTTACAGGATGGCGAAGATGCAAACAGACCAGATTTCAAATTTCGGAGTATGCAGAAGTCTCAGACTGACTAGCTTGCTAACTGGCTGTAAACATCATTATCATTGCTCAGTCCTCGAGTTTCGTAATCGATGATCGCTCAGAGCTGTGGACGACTTTTCAAGCCTGAGCCGTAGATACCGCTGTGCTGACATGAATTCAAGTTGTGCGACGATTAGTTGTCATCCTTCATGAGTCTGACTCATTTCCATGACGGTCT
The DNA here is from genome assembly GCA_036345935.2 of Taenia hydatigena. NCBI lineage: Eukaryota > Metazoa > Platyhelminthes > Cestoda > Cyclophyllidea > Taeniidae > Taenia > Taenia hydatigena. Next base: position 19,739 of record JADWOT020001660.1, on the reverse strand, counting down.
CTGGAGGTACTCTTGTTTTATAGGAGACTCGCGTGTGAAAGCTCTATCGGCAACGCTACGTTGACTTCTTCCTCGTCGGAAACTTTCCAAAAACAGTAAGAAGAGGAGCTGCGAGTGAGGTAGTAGCAAGAGATGCCTTCACATCCACATCCTCAGATGCCGCCAATCGATACAACTCTTTCTTATTCACTCACATTTGCCTTCCTATGCAGACAATTGGTGTGGTAGAGAACAATACTTCGAAGCCTTGCATCTCTTTTGGGTTGACTCCTCACATTTCTCCTTTTCTCTGCTTCATTTTTAGTGCCTGGCTATGTTATGCCTCTCAGTTAGGAAGATACACTCATTATTTAATCTTGGCGGAATGTTCCCCTTGTTCTTGAAATCCGGTTAGGGCTTGGGTTTGGTTGCAGCGCCCGCTGGTTGGGTGTCAGGATTACCACCTAGGCGAGTTGATGTGAGTGCTGGCTTGCGCCCTCTCGAAATGGAACCAGAAGTCCGCAAGTTATTACTAGACTCGAGGCACTGGTTGAGTAGATCACATTGCAGCACTTTATCACTTTTTGGGGCAAATATGGCATTAAGGAAAGGGATTTCGCGGTGCCACAGTTAGCAGTCGCAGATTCATAGCAACTTCACAGGTCAAAATAGAGCCAAAAAAACATGTTCAACCGACAGGTGTCAAGTTTTGTAGAAATAGGTGCAAAACACAATGAGGTGATAATGAAATCGACTTTCTAGAAGGAATTCGTGGAGATATAGACACAAATTCGCCTACTGCACTTGTCAAAAATTGAACTTCACGTGTTATCTATAATGTGTTTCAGTAAGTATTTGCATTGCTGAAAACGGAATTTCGGAACCTTTCTAACCTACCTTTAACAATCAATGAAAATTTGAACACTTCAATAACTGAGATTTTATAGAAAACTCCATTTGACTCTAGCATTGTGAAAGACCAATCCCATTTGAGTCCATATGCTAAAAAATACATTTAGCCCATTTGGCTGACAACTCGGTTAACTTATCAGCTTTACGGCCTATTTGTTAATGGGTACAGTTACTTATGACCAACCCATCAACCACCGTTAGTTTCGGGTTCAAGGCGACTTCCATCGAAAGAACAGGAAGCAAATGCAGTTTGCAGTCAGACGATGAGGCAAAAGTAGGGAGGTTCAAAAAGCAAATTAATCGTCATAACACAGAGTCACCTAAACCGCAATTTGAAAAAATCACCTAACCCGTCCCCCCACCTCATTCATAAATTGACACGATTAAGACTCCCGAATTTTATCCATCTGACCCGTAATCTTAGACTTTATTGGCTCTCATGGTTTATAAATACAGTACGTAATTCAGTCATGGAAACGGTGCAGAACTGTGTGGACACCTTTTCATCATGTCCAACTTTACAGTGAGAAAACTTCTGGACCTCCCCGATCCTGAGCATCCTCAACATCTGGCAAAGCTGCAAACAAACGGTATTTTCTATCAAATTGCTTTATCACTCTTTACGTACCGCCTTGTTTGCATGCATATGTACCTCAAGCTTTTGTTTTTTTTTGCCACTTTTCGCTTATCGGTTATCATGAGCTGAAGTTGAACTCATTTGCTGTCCTTTGTAGCTGCCCTTATCTGTAGCCACAGTAACATACTAAGTGTAGAAGAAACTCTACATCATTTATTCAGGCCCGTTTATTTTCTTATTTACACACCGGTCAGGGTTGGCATTGGAGAACTGCTTCGCAGCGCTTCTCACGGGTGGCATTGCGATTGTCAACCATCGTGAAGCCGTTCCAACAACCACGCATTTGCATCCAGTCGAGTTAGCAGGGCTAAGGCCAAACAGGATCCAAAATAGTGCACTCGGTGTAAATAAGCCCCCGACGCAAATAAATGTAGAGATGACATGTTCTCATTCCACTCGCTTCGCTTTTACAGGCAAACCGAATACGGAGGACCAAGTTGTACTCGAGGGAGGGACAAACTCGGATCCCCATCAATTAGCCGTATCGGCTTTGTTACCAACCGTGCAAATGCAGTTGGAACAGGCAACACCTCCTTCGTCACAAAAGGTGGAGAAGATGGTCTCTGCTCTGACTAAACCTTCAGTATTTTCAATAACCAACTCCCTTTTTATGCATTTGATACAGACCAATAATGAGGACAAACAAACGCAGCTGAATTCTTTGCCACCAAAATGGCAAAAAATTGATGAGATCACTTCCAATGAAGCAGATGTCTTAGAGGCGACGCCTGTATTTCCACCACGCAGCACTCGATTCGCTAGGGCTCCAAAGCCTGAACTACAACAGACGTCCTGCATCGACATGTTTTTACTTCCACACCACGATGGAAGCTCAGGTCAACCTCAATCTACTACTACGTTGCCGACCTTCTCAACAACTAACCCACTCTTATTTGACACCTCGCCAAAGTTACGTCAACTGCTGCTACCACAGGTGCAACGGCCGTTCCCGTCGCCAAGCACGTGCCGACGACCTTCGGCAAACGTCTCCTCAATTCCAGATTTCTTTCTCCTCCAGCAACCTACTGACACCGGATCCATGCATGATTCAACAAACTGCACTACAACGTCATCCACAGAGCAAGCTCAGATACGTCAGACAGTATCTGAGGCACAAAGACAAGACAGCCGCAGGGTCTCCTTCACCTCGTACCAAATCGGCGAGATGATGAGATGCTTCAACAGCGAAAACCACCTCTATATGCAGGAACGCAAAGAACTGGCGCGTCGCATCAACTTGAATGAGGATCAGGTTGGTCGAGCAATAGGGTGCTAAATGAACTCGTTTAATAGACAGCCATTAGTGTATAGCAATTAATTGCCTACGACTGAGTCGTCTAGCTTCGTCATTCTTGTGACTTTTCTGTTCGTTTATGGAGTGGTTCCGAAATCAGCGCTACGGAACGAAGAGAGCCGATGGAAAAATATCTGGCAACGAGACATCTGTGGCACAGCCAAAGATTCGTGACATGGAGAGAAGCATCCCATCAACCGACTCGTGGGACAGCGGCCCCAGTGAAAGCTTCGGAACCACTGAAAGCTCCCAATCGCAAAAGGAGCTTCAACATATCATAATGCTATTGGAGCAACCTCTTTCAGGAGAAGGTGGTGATGTGTTGTCGAGGCAAAAGCGGCGATTTAGGGCGCTAGCGGAGTGGTTGGAAAAAAGCTTGCTGCTGAAACAGGCCAAAAGCAGGATAGTGAAGACGAGGACATGAGGAAATATGTGGTTGCCATCATGACATGCCATATGGACATAAAGTTAGAATAGCAAAACATCATCACCACAGCCACTTCATGAAAGGCAGTCAAGGACGGTCCGCAGACGCTTCTTAGAGAAAGCGAATAACTTGTTTTGTCAGCTCTACATACTTCTGTGTGATTTCGTCTTCACCATGCTAATTTTGGTCTGTATGAGTAGCAAGCTGATTTTCTAACCACCCTGTTAGCGCCCAAAGTAGCTGACTTTGCCACGACAGCATATCACCACCTTCTGCTGAAGGGACTTGCTCCGATTGTACTGCTGTCTGTTGGGACTCCCGTTGTGATCGAGAGCTCTCAGTAGTTCCTAAGCTTTCATGGAGGCTACTGTCGTACGAGTCCGTTGATGAGGCACTTCTGTCCATGTCACGAACCATAGGCTGTGCAACAGTTGCCTCATTGCCGAAAATTTTTCCGCCGGCCTTTTTTGTTATGTAACGTTGGTTTTGGAACCATGTCTTAACCTAACAGAAAAGTCAAAATTATGGCAAGTACAGACGACACAATAAAAGTTGTCTATTATACAAGTTCACTTAACACCTTAACGCTTGACCAACCTGAGTTTCCGTCAGATTAATGCGCCGCGCCAAATCTTCGCATTCACTCCTACTGATGTAGTTGTTCTCTTTAAAGTGCCCCATCATCTCATTAATTTGGAAGGGCGTGAAGAGAACTCTGCGTTTACCAAGTCGTTGTGCCTCAGATACTGTCTGGCATACCTGAAACTGTTCTGCGGCTGGCGTTGTAGAGGAGTTTGCTGCATCAGGCATAGATGCAGTGGCAGCAAGTTGTTTGAGAAGAGAGTAGTCTGGAATTGAGAAGACGTTTGTCGGAAGGTGTTGTTGCATGCTTGACGGTGTGGACGGTCCTTGCACTTAAGGCTGTTGCAACAGTTGGCTTAGCTTTGACAAGATGTCAATTAGTAGCGAGATCAATGTTGAGATGATCGGTGACGTAGTGGTAGCTTGAGGTTGGTCTGAGCTTCTGCCTTGTTTTGGAGGCGAAGACAAGTCAATGCAGGACGTCTGTGGCAGTACAGGCTTTGAAGGGCTAATGGGCTGCGGACTGCGTGGGGGAAATGAAGACACTGCTCCTACGACATCCCATCCATTAGAAATAGCCTCATTAAGTTTTTAGCCGTTTTGGTGGCGGCGAATTTAGTAGAGTTTGCTCGTCTTCATCGTTGGTCTGTGACGAACACACTAAGGGAGGATTAAGTCTTGAAAACGCTGGATGTTTGGCCAGAGCCGAGGCTGTTTCTTCCACCTTTTGTGACGTGGAGGGTGTTTCGTGTTCCGCTTGCTGTTGCGAGGTTGGTAACAAAGTCGATGAGGCTAGTTGTTGGAGATGCGAGTTTGTCTCTCTCCCAGGCACGGGTGGGCATCCCGTATTTGGTGTACCTGTTAAAGTAGAACGACTAAAATAAGAACACGAGCACCTGAATGTAACTAAGTGTTAGCTCCACTTTAATTGGGTCAAGGGTTTATTCATATCGAGTGTGCTATTTTGGACATGAAATTGGGTCCTGATTGACCCCAATTCTGCGTGATCGTTGGGATGGCTTCGCGATGGTTGAAAATAGTAAGGGCACCGATATAAAGTATTGTACAAAAGTTTTCCAATGTCAGCTCTGACCGGCGTATAAAAGAAAAAATGTGCGTGAAGGAGTAGTGTAGAGCTTTATCTACAGTAAGTGCGTCAGGTATGTCACTGTGGCTGTGGAAATGAGCAGCTGCAGGGGAAAACAAATGAATCCAGCTTCAACTCATGGGGACCAATGGACGTAATGTGGTGCTGACGGTACAAAAGCTAGAGATACAAAGGTATGCAAACAAAGGAAAACATAAAGAGTGATAAAATAACTTGATAGACAATACCATTTGCTAGCTGTCTGTCTGTAAGGTTAGGCATTATGAATTTGTGATCATGCAAATTTGCGCTCTTGACTGAATTACTTACCATATTTATGGACTACGGGAACCAATAAAATCTCTAATGCGGGTCAGACCAATGGGATTCGTAAGTCTTTAGTTGTGCCGATTGTTTTAGAGGGGGATGGATTACGTGAATTTTTAAATTTTGTTCTAAGGGACTCTATATTTTGACGCTTAATTTGCTTTTACTTAGGATCTACCTACTTTCGTCTCTTCGTCTGACTGTAATTTGCACTTTTTTTCTGTCCTCTTAATGAAGCCTTTTAAAAGCCAGAACGAGTAAAGTTTGATGAGTGGGTTACCATCAGCTGTACGCATTGATGAATGAGATGGAAAGACGCAAATTAATCAAGCTGTCATTTGAACGGGTAAACAAATTTTATGTTGAAATATGAACTCAAATTGAATCGCTCTTTTACGATACTGAGACAAGGAGGGTAAAAAGGTTCCAAAATCTGTTCTTATTAATGCAAAGCTTTACTGAAACCCATCCTAGCACTCACATTAACCTGCCCAGGTGGCACTCCTGACACCCTATCACCGAGCGCTGAAACCAGCCCCAAGTCCCAACTTGATCTTCAGAAAAAGAGATATCTTTTGCCAAAATTAGGTAACGGAGTGTTTTTTTTTTCTAGATGAGAGGCGTAGAATAGAGGAAGGATAAAATATTAGGTAAGGCAAAGGAGAAGGCATGGAGCAAATTTGAAAGAAATGCGAGCTCTTCAATACTGTTGTAAATGGAAAAAGAAAGAGAGTTGTTTCGAAATGTGACATCTGACAATGTGGATGTGAAAGCATCTCTAGCTACTGCTTTGCATGTAACTCCTCTTCGGACTGCTTACGGAAACAGTGTCCGTTAAGGAAGGATTCCAAACAGTGCTGTAGATAGAGCTGTCACACGTTAATCGTGACAAAACAACTCTCAATGAGGTCATGTCATGCTCAATCGTTTGACATGAGTCTGACTTATGAGGGATGACAGCTAATCGTCGTACGGCTTGTATTCATGTTAGCACAGCGGTTACCACGACTTTAGCCTGAATAGTCGTCTACAGCACTAAATGATCATCTATGACGAAACTCGAGGCCTGAACAAAGTTGGTGATGTTCACAGCCAATTATCAACTTATCCATTCTGAGGCTTCTGCATAATCAAACGTTCGAAATGAGGTCTGTCTGCGGCATTGCCACCCTGTAACACGCAGAATCGGGCACCTCCGAGGTTATGGTACAGCGGTCAGAGTAATGCCAATCGCAACGACAAATACAACACCTCAGTCCCAATGAAGAAGAGTGGGCAAAAATAACAACATTGTAGGTGTTGATCTACCTGACCGGTGAATTCAGTGCCAAGTTTTTTGATGATATAAATGAGAAAGTACCCACAAAAGGTAGATGCGTCTGCGTTATTTGATGGACATAGACCGCAATGTGTGTCCCTCCATGTGCTGCATGACCTCAAGGGGTGGAGAACTAACGGTGTGATCAAAAATCAAATAAGTTAATTTAGAACCCACATAATTAACATAGAATCTGGCACATGAGGCTAATAATACATCAGAGAACACGATAATCGGCGTTAAGCTCTACCCCCTTCCCCCCCCCCTCTTTATCTAATTTTGGTGACAACTAGACAGGAAGGCGGAATGAGGTCATCGGCATGCGAAGCCATTCTTGCTGCCATTGTCAGCCACTGCGGTGGTAACAATTGCAGCTGTGACCTTCTCGGCATTCATGACACGTCGCCTGAGAGCATCTATCGTCACTTAGATCCTAAAAGCGGCCATGCTGGTCGACTCGAGGGTGGCTTCAAAGCTGGCCATGCATGCATTCTTGGTCTCTAACTCACACATCGACTCCACCCAAAAGACGGGCAAGTGCTAACATTGGTCTCAGCTAGTGTGAAAACAGGGAAGAGCCGAAGGGTTAATCCATCGTGTGGAGGATGTTTTGGCTTTCTTTGCCAAAATAGAGAATTTGCAATTTGGTTACGAGAAATACTGCAGGAATTTATAGAAGGAAGTGAGCTGCTGAATCCTTATTCTTGGCAACATTTGATCAAAACGGATATAAGAGAGCGCCTCCCTAAACCCGTGGTGCCCCAGTTTTCCTTGCCACAAAAAACGCTTTGCACATCAGCCACACCTACGTTGTTCGATTTTAAAGCTAGAACTGCTGCAACTTCTCGCAAAAGAAAACGACCTACTGATTCCCAAACTTGAGCAATTTTTGATTAATATAAATAAAAACAAACGGATATTTGTACCTTTGTCGATATAGGATCATCACGCTGCGTCAAGCAATTGCAGAAGTGAACCTACTATGAAGTCTTGATAGTGACCAATCCTGAAACAAAATTACATATATTTGCCCTATGGCAGCTTTTTCCAAAGCGAGCTCCCTACCTATCAACCGCGATAAAATTGCTTGATATTTAAGCAAGAACTGCTGCAAGGAAGCGAAGAAGGAAGCCGAATGCTGAGTTTCTTTTTCGGCTGATTTCGAACTAAAAGGAAAAGAGAAGAATTCTACTATTTGCCCATGTTGAAAGCATCTACAGAACGAAGCGTGCATATGGCTTACAATTTGAATCAATTCTGGTCAGTTTGGTGCTCAATTGTTCGTGCATTATTAATTATGTGTCAACCTAGGTGCTCTCATCATCAGTCAAACCGCACTTTTACGATGTGATAAGGGACCTGTCGAAAGTAATTGCTAAATGGAATAGACTGCTCTGTTATAAGAGATCCCAACAAATTCGCAATTTGAGCTCCAACCAATGAAAGGAAGCACGTCTAACCATTCACATCCCATCACTGATGGGTAAAAAAATATTGCAATCCTGCCAAAGCAATGGTCAATAGTGATTCGTTCCATCTTTCACTTGATCTTACATCGTTGCCGCTCGTTGTTAATAAAGCACAGTCAGTAGATGATCGCCCAAGATATCTATGGCGAAACAGAGATGGAATGGTTCTTTTATTATGCCTCGTGTAAAGGAGTATGAGACGAGGATATTAGCATTTGGCTGCGAGAGCATTCTAAACCTGCGTTTTTTACAAACGAACTAGTGATATGCGGACTATTAGATAGCTCACTTCACACCCTTCCGTTCCACCCTCACCTGTAATCACTTTTCTGCCTTCCTTCGTGTAGCTCGAATTTCCCCCTTTGTACCTTCATGGCAGCACTTACAAACACGTTCTTGTCTTTTTTTGTGACCTTGCTACCAATTCCTGCCACAAATAAGAAGCACTTCATCACGTGCATGTGCTTGGCTCACTGAATAAACGCTTGCGACTCAAATCCATTCCTGAAGTACAACTTGCTCTAATTGAATGTATGTAACTAAATCTAACGAAATTTGATGCTTTAAAAACCAACGACTGTCACATTGATAACGAACTGACGTGTATCAGTTGTGTATGGATTGAGGGTAGCCTAATGTGCCGGGTCCCTCAGTGCCCCTCTCTGCCTAGTTGTCACCAAAATTATGGAAGGAGGGGAGGGGTAAAGATTAACATTGATTGTCGCTTACCCTGAAGCAATATTGGCCTCGTATTCTCATCATTCGATGTGTATTGGGTTCTATGCTAATTGGGTGGGTTTTAAATAGGCGTGTCTTATTTTTCATCAAACAGTTAGTCCTCTCACCCTTTGAGGCCATGTGACATGGAATGGCACGCGTTGCGCTCTATGGCCACCAAGTAATGCAGATACATCTACCTATTGTAGGTACTTTTACATGCATAGCATCAACGAACTTGACACCGGATCCACCAATCAGGTGGGTTTACACATACAATGCTGTCATTTTTGCGTGCTCATTTTTATTGCTTCACAGGTGATGCATTTGTTGCTGTGGTTCGCATGGCACTGATCGCTGTGCCATGAATTCGGAGGCGTCTGATTCTGCGTGTCACAGGATGGCAATGCCGCTAACAGACCCGATTTCTAACGTTGGAGTGTACAGAAGTCTCAGAATGGATGGTTTGATAACTGGCTGTGAAAATCATCAGCATTGCTCAGGCCTTGAATTTCATAACAGATGATCTCTCAGAGCTGTAGACGACTTTTCAGACATAAGTTGTGGATACTGCTGTGGTGACATGAATTCAAGTCGTGCAACGATTAGTTGCTACCCCTCATGAGTCAGAATCATGTCCAACAGTTGAGCATGACATGACGTCGTTGAGAGTAATTGGCTTGACGCGATTGATACTTCCGAATCTTCTTAGTCTGACCCGTAAATTCAAATTTTATCGACCCTCACAGTCTATAAATACAGTAAGAAAACCAGTCGACTGAACAGCACAGAACTGTGTGGTTACAATTTTATCATGCGCAGCTTTGCAGTGACAAGGCTTGTGGACCTACTCAAGCCCGAACAACCCCAACATCTGGCAACATTGCAAGCCAACAGTATCGTTCATCAACTTATTTTATCACTCCTTATGTACCGCCTCGTTTGCGCACTTTTGTGTCTCAAGGTTTTGTTCTTTTATTGCCAGATGGAAGCACAATATGTCACTGATCTTCCTATCAACGAACCCACTCGTACTTGACATTTCTTTAATGTTACGTCAGCAGCTGCTGCAACCACAGGCACAGTGACCATTCCTTCTGCCACGTACGTGCCAACGACTTCAAACAAATGTCCTATCACTTCCCAATTACTCTTTTCTCTACCAGCTTGCTGCTCCCGTACCTATGTCTGGTTCAGGAAACTTCTTTACAACGCCAGCCGCAGAACAGTCTCAGATGCGCCAGACAGTATCTGAGGCACAAAGACAAAGAAGACGCGGGGGTCTCTTAACCCCGTACCAAATCGGTGTGTTGGTTAAATGCTTTAACAGGAAAAAATACCTCAAAATGCATGAGCGCGAAGAACTGGCACATCGTATCAACATGATGGAGACTCAGGTTGGTCAAGCATTAAGGTGTTAAATGAACTTGTTTAATAGAGAGCTATTAGTGTGTAGTGATGGGTTGTCTACCATTGAGTCGGCCAAACTCGTCATAACTTCGACTTTTCTGTTAGATCAAGCTGAGGTTCCCGAACTAGCGATATAAAAGAAAGAGGATCAGTGGGAGAATTTTTGGCAATGAAACGCATCTAGCACAGCCAAATGTTCGTGATAAGGCGAGAAGCATCCCATCAACAGACTTGTGGGACAGCAGCCTCAGTGAAGACTTTGAGACTATTGAAAGTTCCCAATTACAACTGGAGCACAAGTAACAATTTACGACGCTGCTGGAGTCTCCCGAAAATCAGCTTGGATCTGAAACAGACGAAAAGCAGGATGATAAAGACGAGCGAATCAAGGAATTGGAAGAACCAACAAAACGAGTTACTGGCTCCCTCTATGAAGCGTCTGCAGACTGGCCTTGGCTGTCTTTCATTTAGTGGCTGTGATGTTGGAGTTTTGCTGTTCGAAGTGTTTTGTGGTCCTCATGGCACTTTTTGATAGCAGCCACTTTGTGCACCTCAATTTTTAAGAATAAATTGACGTCTTTTAAGGATGTTCTTGTGATGAGCTATTTTCAAAGTTGGAGGTCGCTAACATGAGTTGTTTTGGAAATGAAAGTCCACGCAGTTTGATGTACCACATGCACAAGCGATGACAACGCTTAGTTCATCGAAGTGGTCAGCTGTGATGTCCATCAGAGTTAGGTTTATGTTTAATGTCAATTTCAGGGCTAACAGCTTAGTTCACTTTCCGAGATCCCTTTTGCATGAACGAAATTGCTCAACCAGTACTTTAAATCCAACACCTTCAATGTGTTAAAGCACCTTTCTCACATTTTGACACGAAACTCATAGCCAACGCGCAGCACAGTGCTGCTTCGATTAAACTTTCTTTTACCCAAAACATCCGTCAATGGGTGCCAACCGAGCTGAGTCCTACTAAACGAAGTTGCAACAGAGAGAGAGAGAGGAAAAGGCCGGGATAAGCAATGAAGTTTCGTTGATCAAATGAACGTCACAGTCCTTCATCATTTTGTGTTTATTTTCTCGGAAGGGTAGGATGAACCCAGACACAGAGTATAGAACACATTTTGCATGCCCTAAATAACCGTTCCCTCTCTCAACTGATCCATCGTTCGAATGCAGAAGATTATAGCATGAAATGCTCTCTTCATAAGAGTCGATGAGATCTTTAAAACTGAAAAATACATCGTTGTAACTGCAGTGTCAACAATAATCACCTACGAGACAAATGTTATGAGTCATAGGATCTGAGGTCACATTGGGTTGTAACTTGAGTGCAGAAGTGGCTTTAATCAATCGCCATCATGAAGCATTGCATGGTCGCTCCAGTAAAGTTAATTAAGACACCATTGAAGACATTCAACAGCCTACTTTAATGGATCGCTCTCCCTTGGGCAAAGCATATGCTGCTTCAAATCAGCGGCTTAGTTAGAAGTGAAGAACACAACCGATGCCGACACACGCACATTTTCTCCCTATCACTGTTATCAAGCTGGACGAAACTCGAACCCAAATAAAATGATTAAGAGGTAACAATGACCTGTCATTTCGAGGTTTTTTGGGCACACGTGAATGTTAGTGGCTGACGCGAATCTATAATGACTGCTTTTACTATCACCCAGTTAAGCCGTTAGTTGTCGAAATTCTTCTCCATCTCATTGCTCTCCATGGAAGATGTGTCGAGGTGATGAACGCCGTTTGCAACATCGTCTGTGAATTAATCAATCAGATCGAAGTAGGCACTGTGCTACCTATCAAATGCAAAATGATTTGCAAACAAACTTATTCAAGGCAACGAAGAATGATTTTAGCCTATTCACACAATGGTAGTGATTATGAGCATTTATGCAATCACCTACTGGGGTGAGCGCCTAATTTAAACTGCGGCTACTGTTATGAATTTGTAATAAGTCCTCCATATCCAGTCACGTTGATTTCTCACTGCACAGTACTTTAAGTTATTAATTCGAGTTGCTTTAACAGGGTGTTTAACGTTGCATGTCTAACCGTATATTGCATCTGATAGTCTTGGATACTGCAGTAGAGCTCAACAGACGAAAACCTTCGCTTAAGTAAATAGTGGCATAGAAGAAGCGGCGGTGAAGGAAGGGAATTCGAATGGCGAGTGAGGGAAACGGAAAGATGAGTGAGTAAGCGAGTTAGTAAGTGAAAGGATTAATAAAAGGAAGGTGCATGGATGGATGGGTGGGTGTAGGCAAGAAATGCATACCGCAGCACTAAACTCGTTGCGTGTTATGGATGGGGTCAATTGAGGCACCGATCGTCACGATGACAGGGGTGACAGGGAAGTTATTGCAGTTACCTACAAAGGTTTTCACTGATGCAAGTACGTCACCGTGTTTTATGGCCCAGCAGAAATCGCTGTAAATTAGTCTCAACATGAGGGACCTGTCTAATCCAATAAGTTAAATAGAAACTCGCCGTGTGAGCGATGGTAAAAGTATTGCATGCAGATTTGTGAATGTGGCCAACCTGTCTATGCTCGGTGTCTGTGACGCGTGGAGCAGTCGTTCAGAATTCCACCTAAAATACGAAAATCTTCACACCAAATAGGGGTTCGATCACTCAAGTTCTCACTTCCTCCTTAATTTGAATACCAGATAATGAGCCATTCCAGTGAATATCGCAGTGTCACATGATTTATACTATAGCTTTACACGAAAATAATCCAACTTGACTAGGATGGTGAAGCTAGTGTCTGTAGCAAAAGCAAATGAAAACTCGATAACATTTTGCACTTATTATTGCTGTGCCTATGCTCTTGTTTCTCTTGGATTCCCCCTCCTTTAATTGTCCTAGGCAATTTGCACACCAGGGTAAAATCCTATCAAACTGAAATTCAAAGCAGGTTAGTGCAGCTAAACAAACGTTGAGTCTACAATTGAAACGCTAGCATTTACGATAGCAATTTACCACGGCAAATCCATTAGGGAAGGCGAATTTTGCGCTGTTAAAAGAACTTGCAAAGGTTTGGTAGTTCATTAATCTAAAGATCCAAATTTGACATCGAGCTGATGCGATATCCGTTATTTTCCACTCAAACAGATGTAACCTACTCGCAAAACAGCATTAAAATGCTTGCAATGGAAGATGCAGAGATTACTTTGTAGTAATCTACTGTAAGCGGAAGGATATTTTAAGTGCCTTGATCTCAGCGGGATCAGTGCTGTGACCATCAGACTACGCTCCTCGAGGCTTCCAACTCTGCTGGCCACCGACACGTCTCTTTGCACTTCTAGGCGCCACTCGTGCTGCCACTAACAGACAGAGCCAAGCGAATCCGCTCCACGTGTCTGCTTACTCCAATTGAGCTTTCTGGTAGGCATAACCGAATGCTCAGGAAGAAATCTATCAAGACTAGGGCTGCCAAGTCTGACGGTGCTCGCACTTTGTGCCCAAAGACAACACAAAGACTGCGAAACAGAATCCGACGCCCAAGAAGCCTTCATTGCTGCAATTTAATGATTACTAAATTGCACTTTAATGAACATCTTGGCAAAGTGGGATGACATGAGTCTAGACAGGCAAATATTCCAACTGACCTTCTTCGCTACACAGTGAGATACGATTCCAATCCACCAAAATCAATTGTTTATATTGCTACCACTTACTTTTGCGCAACGCATTTGCCTTTGACAAAAGTTGTGACAGTGCAGAAATCATTTTTTGCAAAAATAAACAAGTTATTGAAAAGCAAGACCGAAAAAGCCGAAACCTCTATCTAAACTATGCTTGAGGGTGTCTAAAGTGCTCTATTTTCAACCCAACTTTCGTTCTGCACCTCAATCCACTATCGCGCACACATAGGTGAACTTCAAAAGTGGTGGCAAGTGGTGTAATGTCTAGACCAATCGAATGGAGATAGACACACATTGCGTCTTCCATTCTCTCGATGTCCCTCCTTTGTGACTCCATTGGGTACAAATAAGAGCACCGATTTAACAAATTTGCTTTAATTTTACTTAGAGTAAAACAATACTACATTAGCACCCACTGATGACTAATAGCACAAACAGCGAAAGCAAAAACATTGAAAGCACTTAAACAGAACTCATGCAAAATATCGAAACTTGGCATGCAGTGCCTACTTAATGACTTCAGTAGCACGCTGCGAAGACCGAAGAAGGCGACAGACGTCGGTGGCACTACTCAAGCTATTCAGCCATAACCCATTTCACGTGTTCAAATGACAAGTCGCAACGCATTAAACTGCTTCTCCTACCAAACCTTTGTTTTCTAGTCTTGAAATTGACTTTTTTATAAATCATTGTTACCAACGCATGAGGGAAGGGTTGAGGGAAATGATGGCGAGAGGAGGAGCTCACCATCGATGTGCGCACCGCAAGTTATTGACCGCTAGCCATGTTTGTATGATCTGACAATGAGCTTCACAGTCCACCTACATCACGTGATAACTTGTCGGGCAGATCGTGCTAAGAACTCAATAGTGGTGGGGAACGGTTTTGGTGCTCCTAACTTTCCCCCTACAGAAAGAACCTCTTGCAGTGCAGTAAGCCGCTACTTAGAAGTGCCTTTTTTAACAATTTTTGTAATAAATTCTCTTTTGAATCTCTCACCTGACTCGTCCTCTAAAAACCTCGATTGGTCATTGTCACTGGCAGGTGGACTAGCAGTCGCCGTAGGTTTAAAGCGAATCAACTCACCTCAAGCTCATCAGAATAGCATCATCAACTGTGGCTTACTCGAACGAGGCCGGTGAAAAGAACATCTGTTATGCTGCCGTTCTTTACATGGTTAGACTACTCGCTCGCCACCTCGTCCTTTAAAGAAGCAACGTTCATTTGGTTGGCCGTTGAAATCAAATAGTTCCATCAGACTGATACGCGCTGTGGCAAATTGGTGGGGTGGGGAAGGAAGTCACTGCTTGTGGAACCGGCAAGATGGGGATCTGCGTCGGGCGGAGCAGTGGCGTGATCTCTCGAGGATAAGTGCTTGTGATGCGAATAGAACATTACCAATGGATGCGCAAGGTGTGGTTAGGCCATCAATGTTTTAGTTAAATTAATGTCTCTCATCCTCTCCTCTGTCCCCTAACTTTCCTTTATTGCATTTAACCTAGCATGCATCTCATCACCACTCATCTATCCACTAATTTCTTCCTTCATCACTGCCTCCATCATTAAACCCGATTTGTACACCTTTCCTAAATTTTTCATCAGTTTTGCGATGCAACCAACGCATGCGCTAGTAACTTGGTTCCAGTCTTACATCATCCACAGCAATTTTCTCTCACCGCCAACTATGCTTGTCCTTTCGCCTACGCAACTGACCGCAAAAAGTGAACAATCTTTTTTAAGACAGGTAGACAATGAAGAGCCTACACCACATCTGTGCTCTCTTTGCCTTGGCAATCACTGAGTTTGTTCATAGTGGACCTGCAGGACACCGCGGACAGACGCATGACTGACACTTATGGATATCACTAATGACTTCATGGTAGATTGTGATGTGTACATTCCCAACAGCCAGTGTCTTCACTTCCTCTTGCCTCCTCTGCTTCTTCATTTTACCTCACCCGACCTTCCACACACCAGTCCACATCCTTTGTCTTGTCTTTTCTGCTCTTCTCTTGATTATCCCTCATGCATTCCAAGTGCATGCGTTTTTATTCCATGTTGCCTCCTTGACCACCCTCTTCGTCTTCTTCTATGTTCTCCGTGTACATATGTGCTTCAGCCTAATTGACTGGTCTGTCGTTTGAATGCACTGCTAAGTGGCAGGTAGGACAGCAGCAGGACGGTGCATACTCTTCACTTACCCACTTCTGATTAACCCTCTTGACATTTGAGATCATTGTCTATCGGAAAAAGGGTCCGGTTTGACGGTGGGCGTAGTTTTCGCCGATCGTTGCACATCTTACCACATGTTGTGTGTGGATGTTGTAGACGGTGCAGTAGAGTTTGACAGGAGGAATACCTGTGATCAAGTAAATGGTGGCATGAAAAGTGGTAGTGGCGTGGCATTTAAATCTTAAATGGGAGGAATGGATTGATGAATGGGTGGACGAATTAGTGAGTACAAGAATGGAAGGAAGGATGAGTAAAGGTTCTGGCGCATGGATGGATGTAGGGAGGATATGCGGTCGATAGCTGGATCAAGAAGTACAAACCTAATGTGAGCTGAACTTCAAATCAAATGTCTAATACCCGGTTTTGGGATTATGAGTGGATATTTTGGGAATAGAATGTGGTGTAGACTTCATTTTCTGACTCTCTTGGAAAAAGTGAGTCACGTTGTGCCAATATTCACGTGTGCGAAGGGAATGTTACCGATGGTGAGAGAAGATTGCTGTCGGTGGTGCAATTGAAAAAAACGACCAACAAATGAAGTGAACGTAGGGTGAAATGTCACCTTAAGGAGTGATTTAACAGCACAACAAGTGGTTCCATGATAAGAGGAGTTGATGAGAATCGTTTCAGTGGGAGAAGAGTAAAAGGAAGCGATTGGTGGCTCGATGCATGGGAATGGGTTGAATGATAAGTTAGATGGAATGATGGTCCGGCTGAGGATAAAAGAAAAGGAGACAGGAAGAGAGAGATTGCAAGGATGGTGGACTGATGGCCATATGGTAAGATGGTGAAAGGATAGGGAAGAGAATGGAAGTGAAAACGGAGAAAATGGGTGGATGGAGACGATGAAGAACGGATAGTTTCATGACTTCTTAACACCGTAAATAGAAGGAGTCAGACATGCCAACCAACAATCACCGCTTCATCGTGCTGCGTACACACATCACATAGTCTGGCTACACACGCCCACACTAAGTCCGCGTATACCCACTAGTCCACGTTGGCTTCTCACAGGTTCACATATTGACCTCCATGCCTTCACAACAGTCCCCACCACTACTCATCCCACTTCTACATTTATTTTCTAATTTAATTTGTGTATAGATGTAGTTGGCGACTTGTGGTCTGCCTTCATCACTGATTTTCAATGGGTGAAGTCTCTAGGTGATAATGTGAGCAACCCATGGTGCATGACACATTTGGTGTTGGTTATTAGCCCCTGTCATTGTACCCGCATTTTGCAACTCCTTCACAAAATCTTCATTCACTGTGCTTCATGATTAATAAAATGTGGTGCAATTTCAATTTCGGCAAAAGTGTAGAACAATCGAATTGTAACTTCATCCGAGAGGAGACTTTGATGGATGCAGTGCACTTACTGTGTACTGATGTGGTGAAACTTTTTGCTAACTACTGTACAGAAGGTCTAAGTAGCAATTGGCATGGTGCCAAATACGTGTCCTAAAGTAAAGGCTTAGCTTTTGAACACAAAACTGTTTGCGTAGCCCTGCAGACAGAAAAATGAGGCACATTGTCACTGTACGACGACGCGCCGCATTCTCATTCGCACTTTTCAATGCATCGGCAAAGGGATTCCAAGAAATTGGCTGACTGAACGAAGCCTCGTGAATTGAGTTGCATCATTTGGCACTCTACCTCACTGTTGGTGAATGCAAGCACAAAATGTAGCTACCGAGACCGCTATTCATACAAGGATTCACACTGCGTTAACTCCAGCAGGCGTCTACACCATAGAACACCCACACAATCACTTAAACGACCCAACACCGTGTGCGGTTCTCCGATGTGCGTGTGAATACGCCATTTGCTTCGTAGGTCAGGAGTGGGCCATTCCATTGGCTCACATCTCCTCACTGCATGCTTACAGGCACACGTGTAAAAGATGTCCCTTTTGCTCTACTTCATACTGCTGGCAACTTTATTCTTGCATGGCGATTTCACACTGGCAGCAGGTAAGATACCTATGCATGCTCCACTTACATTGACACGTGGATGTAGGCATTTGGCAAATGAGGGTAGGTATTTTAATTAGCAATGAATTGGTATAAGGGGCAGGCATAACAAGTGTTCCTCACTAGAAAAATAGCTCAGGTGTGCCAGAATTGCTTATATGTTGCAGTCCGATTGTACTGAGTCACACCACTTCACGTTCCATCTTGACAGTCAAATTGACCTAGTGCCACTGAATAGTTTCCTTCGTTTGCTTGCATTGTCTCATAACTTTTAGTGCTTTACTCGATTTGCCAATAATTAGAGTAATGTATGCAGTTCTCCACAACCACTTCTTGTCACCTTTTGTGCATTTCGCTTCTTTCTCACTTCACATAAGAACATGTGGGATCAAACTAGGACAAATGAAATTTAAACATTTTCTTAACGCTAACTTAGAAATATATCTGCGCTTCCATTTCTACAGACCCTAAGGCTCCCCAGAAAGTCACATTTGAAGCGATCGATCCTTTCAGAGTGCGCGTGAGTTGGGTACCATCACCTTGTGCCAACGTGTGTGGCGCTGGCTACAGTGTTCCTTAGGAAGTTGAAAATGCTTTGATCAGTTGTACCCACTACACCAAATATGAAAATTACACCATCTCGAATTTGAAGCCAAAGCAAACCATTCTTGTCATTGTTTGTGTACGCATTGTGGGAACAGATTCGAAAGACCTTGGGCGTAGAATCTTCAGTGATAAAGTAGGAGCAACTACACCAAGTGTAAAAGAATGTGAATCTTTTCCGCTCATTTTGTGATTGCCAAACTATTAATTGTAAGTAATGACTCCGCAGCTTCACTCATAAAATTCTCTGCCATGGAGTCTACTGCAGGTATTTACGTGAATTCGCCTCAAGAGGCAGTTTAAAATGCCCTAAAATGCGCTGATAAGAAGTTGTTGAATTGTAGACGTAAATGTACAGATTGAAGCAAATTTGTTGTTTTGAATCGAAGGGCAAAATTGGTCAATGACAACTACAAGTTCCGTAACCACTCCTACAACCACAACGAATGGCAAGTCTACCCAGACTTCCGCAACCGTTAGTACTCCCACAACCACAAGGAATAGTAAATCCACCCTGATTTCCACACTCGCCACGACAAAACCATCTGCGTCGAATCCTGCAATGACCACTTTAACAGATTCCCCTTGTACGTCCACAAACACCACCATCACTACCACTGGATCTAACTGCGCTGCTTTGGCCGCTGCTGCCCTACTAGCTGCCATAGCTCTGGTGCTTGCATGAACTTTCTTGTAAGCTTTTGCGATTCGCCGATTGTTATACCTTGTCTAATTATTGTAGCCTAGTTCTTGCGTGTGCTAACGACGCTGTCTACTCCTGTTTTCGGGTTTTATTACTCCGAAGAATGCCAATTCGACAACAGTTTTTCCGAAATGCGGAGCAATTCTAGTGAACCAAAGTTAAATAACAAATAAAACTCCTTACATTTTTTCCATTCTCATTGATGTTCAAACGGCTCCGATCTTGTCTCATGTGCTTGAGAGAAGACTATACAACTGAACAAATTGATTAGTGAGCTGACGCGAATGGTTAAGGAGGGATTGACGAATGAAATACATTTCTGGGGACCTCTTTGAATCCAGAGAGGACTTGTTGTTTAAAGTGGCAAAAGCTTTCGTCTACTTGGTTGCTTATGGTTGTGCGCTCCAGTTGTC